>AWOL01S0005095.1:0-21863 GCA_000715115.1 Nicotiana otophora
CCTGGATACACATTTAAACCTAGCTAGAGATTTTGAAGGCAAACGATGTAATATTTCCATTTTGATATCCTCAGACAGCTCACGTTTATCACACAATTTCCGTAGACGTTTCACCATAATCACAATCAGATTCACTCAAATTTCGGAAGCTGTGGTTATAGAGTGAATTGAAACAGAAAATTAACCTCGGTTTCAATACAGAATTGTGTCGCCAAAATGAGATTTTTATACAGAAAAACAAATCCAAATTTTTCTGGAATTTGGAATTGCCAAAACCTGATTCCTCTGGGATTCAGCAATTTAATGGGAATCGGAATACTCAAATCCAAATTTCTCTGGGATTAGGAGTCCCCTAAACGATCCAATATTTCCATTCTTTCTCTTTTTGCTTTTTAAATACTTTTGGAATGTTTTTAATAAAAGATACCTTATTTATAAAAATAGATGTTTCAAATTATTTACTATTTTAAAATTTTAAAATAAAATTAATTATTTTTTTCTGTTTTATCCATTATAGTAAATATTCTTGGAGATTGAGATAACACATAAAAAAATTATAATTAAGGATAAAATAGTCTAAAATCCCTTCAAATTAATGACTTCTTAAGAGAAATATAAAAGAGAAGTACTACAAATAAACTATTTACTACTAGGATTTTAAATACACTTTACAGTATAATGTTGGCATTGTTAAATGTTAGAGAAAATGACAACAATATTGATTCTTGCTTGAAACATAGCAATATTAAAATGACTATTATAGACCAACAAGGCTTGTGATAGAGTTATAAGTACTCTTTCATCTTTAACTAGAGTTCTTGGGTTCGAGCCCCTAGGAATTAAGTCGCCTTTGTTAGGAGCGCTTTACCCTCAATATGAGACTTTCCGGCGTGAATCCGGATTTAGTCGGGTCCCAATGTGGGTACCGGACATCGGGTGGGAAATCAAAAAAAATGTATATTATAGACGGATCATTTTTATTTATTTCAAATGTTTGATTCTAATGTGTATTATTTAAATATTTCACTTTGTTTTGTTAATATCACAAGACAAGATCTAATAAACTCACATTTTGTTTTGATTTTGAGATATTGTTTATTGAAATTTATTAAAAGTAACTTAAATATATCCTTCTTTAGGTTTCATATTTAGTTTTGTCTTTATAAGAACAATTAAGAACCTTTTTTAAAATTATTAAAACTTGGTTAGGCTTCATATAGTATATATAAATGTAGATTGGATTCATGAAAAAGAAATTATCAGTATTATGGAGAAAATTATCAAATTTTTTAGTTGGGACGGTCCTCTTATTAATTTACCTTCTTGGACAATCTTCTAATCGTGAGATTGAATGGAATATTTCGATTTCCTTCCGGATCAAACGATGCTAACACCAAATATGTCACTTTTTTTTCCCTATTACAAATTATTTTAAACCAAAACAAAAGAAATTATGGGTTCATTAATTAATTATTTGTCTAAAATTTCTATTGGGTTGGTGGGATGTACGAGTAGAAATGACACAAAATAACCACTCTAAAGGGATGTTATTTAAGAATTAGTCAGCGCGTCCTGAATTTTAGTTTTTCTGGATAAAATGTCCTCAATTACCCTGAAGTTAAGATTTTTAGTTAAAATTTCCGGAAAAAATAAGTACTGACTAATTCCTAAATAGCGTCCCTGAGAATGGCTATCTGTGCACTTGTCCTCATGTACTAGGTAGGGGTGTCAATGGTTCGGTTCGGCCGGTTATTTTATAAATTTTATACCATACCAATTTTTCGGTTATTCTATTATGTATAGCCAAAATTAGACTTTTTGAAACCGTCTCAATCATGTCGGTTTCTCTTCGGTATCGGTACGATTCAGTAAATTTTCGATAATTTTTTTAAATGTCATGTAAAAGTCACTAGTAGAAGTAGAATGCAATAACATACGTACTTTTATATGACTTAGCAAAACTCTCTAGATATTTTGCAGTTTAAAAAGTGATGAATAACAAAATATAAAAGATAGCTAGAGTATACATACATCAAATATTCTACAGCAGCGTAAACGAAACTAAGCAAATACAAAGAAAATATAAATCACAGGAGTAGAAAAATGTTAACCANTATGACTTAGCAAACTCTCTAGATATTTTTACTCTTTAATGGGTGATGAATTAAGAAAATATTAAATACGGCCAGAGTATACATCCATCAACTATTCTACAACAGCGTAAAAGAAACTAAACAAAGATATTAACCGAGTGAAAAGATATTAACCAAGTTGGAACTCAAGAATAAAGTCTATAGAAGATTAAATATTCAAAAAGATAAATCTAAATCATATGAAANTAACATACGTACTTTTATATGACTTAGCAAAACTCTCTAGATATTTTGCAGTTTAAAAAGTGATGAATAACAAAATATAAAAGATAGCTAGAGTATACATACATCAAATATTCTACAGCAGCGTAAACGAAACTAAGCAAATACAAAGAAAATATAAATCACAGGAGTAGAAAAATGTTAACCAAGTTGGGATTCAAAAATAAAGTCTAGAAGATTAAACATTTCAAAAGGATAAATCTAGTTCATACGGAAGTAAATATATTCAATACATTATAGGTTGCAACTCCTAATAGCTACAATACCTTGTGCCTTGCTAGTGAATACGCTGGAAATAATTTAGTTTCAATAGAAGTAGCATAATAGGTTTGGGAATTAGGATTTTTAGTTTAATTACTTATTGGCTTGTAACTATTTCATAATTTCAAGGCCCAAGAAAAAATTTAATGCTTTATTTTTTTAAACTTAACATATAAATATATTTTTCACATTGTAAATTTATTCGGTATGGTTCGATATTTTTTCGGTTTATTTTCATAAAATAAAAAACCTACCCTAATTATCGATACAATTATAGATTTATATAAAAATGTATTGTTTTATTAAAAGAAACCTAAAAATCGGTTCGGTACGGTATAGTTCGGTCGGTTTTTAAATATCCATTGATACTCCTAGTACGAGGCCAAGGTTGTTGTGCAACATACTTTAAAAACAAGGCTCAAAAATTCCAATAATAAAGATATTAGTAGGGTTTAAAAAAGCTAAATTCATATTGTATGATTGATGAATCGCGAATTAAATATCAAATTGATAAAACTATATACTTCATATTGTGAGCACCTAATTTTTGACTATATTTGAATGTTTACCACCTTCTACTATGTAAATATTTTTAAAATTTTAATATATATTTTTTAGCTTTGTTACATTTTTTTATATCGGGTAAGAATTAAAAATAATTTAAAAAGTCAAATTATTACTATTAGTATTATTTTTATTTTTTTATCTTTATTTTAAAATAAAATAAATTAAAATAAAAAGGAAAAATTAAATATTCTTTTAATTTTCGGATGGGAATAAAATAATAAAAAAAATTAAAAGTATGGAATAAAAAATTAAAAGTAAAAGTAGGTGGAAATTGTTTAATAAAAAAGTAAAAGAAAGTAGAAATTTAAAAAATAAAGTAAAAGAATGTGAAAATTTTAAAAATAAAAAGTAAAAGAAAGTTGGAATTAAAAAATAAAAGTAAAGGTAGCTGAATTTGTTTTTTAAAAAAGTAATTGAAAGTGGAAATTTAAAAAAGAAAAGTAAAATAAGTGAAAATTTAAAAAAAGAAAAGTAAAATAAGTGAAAAATTTTTAAAAAGTAAAGTAAATAAATGAAAAATAAAAAAAGTAAAGTAAAAAAGTGGAAAATTAAAAAATAAAAGTAAATGAAAGTGGATTGTTTTAAAAAAAAAGAAAAATGGGAAGTGGAAATTCTTTTTAATTAAAAAATAATAAAAAAATAATCTGAAAAATTTCCGAATTGTTTTCTATAAATAGAAGAGAAATGTGAGGAGAGAAGGAAGAGAAAAAAGGGAAGGAAAAAATAGAGGAGAGAATTGAGAGGAAAAACAATTCATTTGCGCTAAAGGAATTTCTACTCGTGTCATTCTTTCTTCGTCTTTTTTTCAAAAACATCCAGCAAGTCTTCACCCAAAATACCTCATAACATATCTTTTTACACGCCAAAAAGTGGAGTCAATAGTCGAGGTCGAGGATTCCGTTGGAGCTCCGTTCACTAGGTTTGATGATATTCGTCGCTTATGCTTGTTCGACGTTCGTCTGAGTTATTGTACCTGTTCTTGGAGACTCATTTAATTAGAAATTTTACATTAAAGGTTTATTCTTCAGACGAAATTTTGCATTCCGTTGGAGCTCCGTTCACTAGGTTTGATGATATTCGTCGCTTATGCTTGTTCGACGTTCGTCTGAGTTATTGTACCTGTTCTTGGAGACTCATTTAATTAGAAATTTTACATTAAAGGTTTATTCTTCAGACGAAATTTTGCATTCCGTTGGAGCTCCGTTCACTAGGTTTGATGATATTCGTCGCTTATGCTTGTTCGACGTTCGTCTGAGTTATTGTACCTGTTCTTGGAGACTCATTTAATTAGAAATTTTACATTAAAGGTTTATTCTTCAGACGAAATTTTGCATTCCGTTGGAGCTCCGTTCACTAGGTTTGATGATATTCGTCGCTTATGCTTGTTCGACGTTCGTCTGAGTTATTGTACCTGTTCTTGGAGACTCATTTAATTAGAAATTTTACATTAAAGGTTTATTCTTCAGACGAAATTTTGCATTCCGTTGGAGCTCTGTTCTTTTTATCTTATTTCATGTGCTTTTATTTATTTGCCTTTATACTTTATAAATAATAATGTAAGTTAGTCCTTAAATGCTATATGCTTAATCATGTTTTTGAAAATATGGTATTCAAACTTGCTTTAAAGTTGGAAAGATTTGGAATCTAATGAGTTTGGGGTTCAATTGTTGGGTTGTAGGGTATTGGTATATGATGGTTTATTTATTCAAATAAGTAAAATTATACACTTCTTCCACAAGTAATTCCATAATTCATGGCCTTCACAATAGTCTCAAACTTAGAAAAAAAATAAATCATGAATGCGCTAGAATGCTTTAGGCGCACTCTTAATAAATTAAATCATCGTGATTATGTATACGTTCGCGTGACATAATTACAATTTCCAAAATTAAAATCAAAGTACGTGTTCGCGCAACTTTGGTCAAAACAATCTTAATATAATAAAATGCGATTAATTGTGTACACGTACGCGTCACATGATTTTGGCACAATAAACAAAACGGATTCACACACGTGATTCGTTTCAAAGATAATTCCATATTTTAATAATTAACAACGGATAGATTAAGCATGGAAACCAATAAATCACAATTTATCCAAAATTAATGCAAGCCAAATGTAGTCAATAAAGCAACCGTGCTAGAACCACGGGACTCGAGGAATGCCTTACACGTTCTCCTCGGTCAACAGAATTTCTTACCC
Source organism: Nicotiana otophora (assembly GCA_000715115.1). Taxonomy (NCBI): domain Eukaryota; kingdom Viridiplantae; phylum Streptophyta; class Magnoliopsida; order Solanales; family Solanaceae; genus Nicotiana; species Nicotiana otophora. Next base: position 5,406 of record AWOL01S0005095.1, read on the forward strand.
GGACTTTATTTTCGCAGACCAATAATAATAGAGTCAAACCTTCCTTTGACTAGAGATTCAAATAAAAGGTGACTAGGGACACCCAAAAAATCAATTTCAAGCGGTGACTCTATAAATAAAACAATCATTACTTAAATTTGTCACTTTAATTGAAAACACTCTTTAACCCACAACACATATATCTTTTTGGATTGTTGGGGGATAAATGGAGGTGTGATACATGCAAAACTTCATTGAAAGGAATTACAAAAAAAAACAAAAAAATAAAAAATAAAAATAAAATGAAGAGAGGTAAAATAAGGGTAGATAACATCTAGGAAGCCAAAAAAAAAAAGGAACAAAGAAGCAATTCTTTTACTCGTTTCAAGTTATGATTACAAAAAAGAATCACGTTTTCTCCACCAAATCAAAAGTTTAGATTGTACCGAGTTCCTAATGCATTTCTTAATTAAGTAAACTCGACTAATCACCGATAAGGATTGTGGCAGCGTAATAAGTACTTTTTCATCTTTAATCATAGGTCCCGAGTTTGAGTCATGTGTATGGAGTCATCTTTGTTAGATAACGCTTTACCTCCAATATTGTAGGACTTTCTGGCGCGAATTCGAATTTAGTTGGGGCCTAATATGAATACCGGACACCGAATGAGAAACAAAAAAAAAATCGGTTAATACTAAATAACTAGCACACACAAAAAATTGCTCTAGCTCGATCTTTTATTTTTTTTAAAATATTCCTCCCAAAATAGGAAGATCTATAGTGTTTTCACACTTCCCCTCCAGCATGACTCAAACCCAGGACCTAACGGTCGTGGGCGAAGGTGCTTTACCAACTCGATCTAAAAGCTCGATCTAAAAGCTTAGTTTTCATGTTTTTTATTTCAATTCATAGTTGTAACTAATTTTTAGTCAGCAATGCATTTTTAATCACCAGAAAACTATCATATATTTCAAAAAGTTATAATTCATATTCAAGAAATTTATTATTTCCTTGTATTCATTAATTGGCCTTTTAATTAATAAAAAGGCTTCATAATTTCCTTGTATTGACACTAAGAATGCAATAAATCTCCTTTTTTATTTTAATTTTTTAATTTCAATTTCCTCAGTTCTTAGTAGAGCTTTGCCTAATATTTTAGGACTTTGAATTAAACTATTCAAATATTTCTATTAGTAAATAAAATATATGACAACAAGATCCGATGTAGAGAAAATGTATGGCTAACATCTCGTTAATTTGAAATTACACTAACCAATATAAGAAAATATTACTAATAGATGTTATGATATGGAGCTGTAAACTTTATGCCTCGTTAGATACTATAGCTATAAACTATAATTACGAAAACAACAAAGGTGACACTGATTTTACATACATGGAATTCTATTTTATAACTCAATTGATCAAAAATCTCTCATAATGCAATGAGAGTTGGACAACCCGAACTTTATACAATTTGTATGCAAACAACCTATTATACGCAACTAAGTTAGCATGTACGTTATGCAAAATACCTGTCCGATATGTGAAAAGGACTCATTTTCTTTATGTTCAGATTATGAATGCAAATTAAACTAATGCATACGACAAATAAAGTGCAGGAATGTATATTATATGAGAGCATCACTCCTCTTTAAACTACTGCCTACGACTTCCAGACTCTCCTACATGGACATCGGATCGTAGAGTGTAAAAAATACTAATATATCTACTAAATCGATCCCAAATCATACTATGGAGTCTCCTCCATAGATCGTGTTGAGTGTACTCCTCTTCGTTGTGATAGTAGAAGAGGTTCAACTCGTATATGGTAGCATCTGACCAAAGCTCAAGTATGTCGCGACTCTTTAGTATGAGTTTGCTCTCGAGCACGTGGCAACAATTATATATATCCACTAATATTCGTCTCAGCTAGTGTAGCTGAGGACAGAAACTTTCATAAAAAGTGGAACGACTGAGATAGAATAATTAATGTAAATATGAAAGCTTATGAGAAAGTAATTATTTTCCTATTTTTGGGCAAAATAACTTATTGCTTGAATATATCAGTATTTATTTTTATTGTGTATTTCTAGAAAGTTATTGAAAATCATATTTCATAAAATAAAAAAAAAATCATATATTTTCATTCATTTATTGGAAACGGATAGAGAGATTGACCAGCAAATAAAAGAGGGATCGGTCGTGCAATTCTGTCCACGAAACTAACAACATTGCGAGAATGGTCCCTATATGCACAAACGCGTGTTTAATGAAATAAATTTGGACTAAAAATACCCTAAGGTTGAGCGACAAAGATGGCAGCAAAAACAACCAAAATTGGTGAATTGTGACATGAACAAAATATAAAAATAATTGGTAGGATTTGTTGTATTCTACCTAGCTATCGTATTACATAGCTTACAAACTTTACGAAAGGAAAAGTATGTTTTAGAAAAGTAGAAAGCAAGTTATGACAAAACGGCAGGACTTCATGCTTTAGTCAACCTAACTATCTTGTTGAATAACTACAAACTCCATGAGATTGTCATAATTTCTTATTTTTACTAATGGTACCTCATTAAACTTATTCCATTTACTTTACGGATTGTCTTACAAACTCAATCAGATTATCACGATTTCTAGCTTTCACTAATTGTACCTTATTACTTATTCCATTTACTCTACGGAATTGTCTTACAAACTCTACCAGCTTGTTATGATTTTTATTTTCTTTTACTAATGATACCTCATTAAGGTTATTTCATTTAATGTACCAGATTATCTTACAAACTCTACGAGTTTGTCATGATTTTTGATTTTCACACATGAACTTTTAAACTTATTCCATTTACTCTACGGAATTGTCTTACAAACTCTACCAGCTTGTTATGATTTTTATTTTCTTTTACTAATGATACCTCATTAAGGTTATTTCATTTAATGTACCAGATTATCTTACAAACTCTACGAGTTTGTCATGATTTTTGATTTTCACACATGAACTTTTAAACTTATTCCATTTACTCTACGGAATTGTCTTACAAACTCTACCAGCTTGTTATGATTTTTATTTTCTTTTACTAATGATACCTCATTAAGGTTATTTCATTTAATGTACCAGATTATCTTACAAACTCTACGAGTTTGTCATGATTTTTGATTTTCACACATGAACTTTTAAACTTATTCCATTTACTCTATCATTGTTGTTATACTTTTTTTCCCATTTATTTACAACTATGACAAAAAACATAACTTTTACTTATATTGATCATAGCACTATTGAGCTAAGCTCTATCACAATAGCACGAGCTAGTCAGTTTTCGGATTGGTAATCAAAAAATAGCCAGCGTTTACAAATTCATTGAAAAGTAGCCACTGTTTTTTAGCTTAAACGCAAAAAAGTTCCAGCAGAATATGCTAGATTATGGAGCTCCAGCATATTATACTGGAATTTTCTAGATTTTAAAGGGTGTTTTTGTTCAAAATTTATCTTTGCATGAAAAAGTAGCTAAATTTTGATATTTTTAAACTATGGCTATTTATTAATTACCAGATGTAAATCGGACTATTTCTGATCTTTAGCTCTGCCAATCTCGTAGATTCCTCTGCCAATTTCGTAGATTCTCTACCAAATGTGTTTTACCTTATTTAGGCGCGAGAACGTACGATTATATCTGAAGGGCATATACGATCATTTGACTCGCCTTCCACAGAGATGTGGAAAGCCGCTATCTATATTAAACTTCGTCCAACGGTCCGAGTTTCAATTTTTCTTCCTAAAATACACAATGTTTAACTAGGAGTTAAGTCAAACGTCCCTCCCCATCATAGTAGTCAGATTTGATAATATATATTGAAAATAAAGTAAATGAAATGACATATATTACATGTTAAAATGCACTAATAATATAAAACTCAATTATACTATTAGTGTATATGTTTACCCGAAAAACGGATAAAGTTGAATTTACACGTAGTTCTAATGATATGTGATATAGCTTAATACAAATCGTAAAGATAAAGGAAAATATCAAATATGAACTGCAAAGAATGTAAAATAAACAAAGTTGTAAAGAAGACGATTTTTAGGACTAAGCAAGATGGATCAGTTTTTTAGGCTTAAAAGAGTAACTCTTGAATATTTGAGGATATCGTGCTTGAATTACAATGTGAGCCCTCTATCTCCAAAAACTCCCTTTCCAGAAATGATAACCCTTCTCCTTTATAGTAGAGGGATCTTACTTTAAATATAATTAACAATACTCAGTGGGAAGTCTATGATAAATCAGTTTTTCCATAATTCCTACCAAGATTCTCTCCCCTAGTGGGATTGCAACGGCTTTTGTCTGTGAGCTCGATCTTGACTCGAGCTCTCGATCTTGGCTTTAGCTCGATCCAGACTCGAGCTCTCGATCTTGGCTTAAGCTCGATTCTGACTCGGATCCTTGAATTGATTCGGAGTAGCATGATAGCTTTACTTTGCATCATAGTTCAATTTGGATTCGAGTTTGATAATGATATCGAACTCGACATTGATCGGCCCCTCGGGTTCGAAGCTTGTTTGTACCATCTCCGGAACCCATATCGAAGTCTCACTTCGATCGCTTATCTTTCAAACTCGATCAGACGTACGAAAGCCGAAATCTATTTCGACCGTATACAGATAGTCCCCTCATTTCTCAGGAAGAATGTGGTGAGAAACGATATGATTTTTCAATGGCTCGATCGGATTATAAACTGACGTTTCCATCGGGCTCGATCATGGTGCACGTGATAGTTGTCCCATCGATTTAGTCTTTCAAGGCATTTAATGCATATCAGACGGTGGTCGTCCACCGCTGATACTGAACCGCCATCGCTTAAACCTATAAATAACCCTTCCTTTCATCACAACTTTTACCTCTCCAATCTTCCAAATTTTCCAAGTCCATTTTCGTATTCTCTGATTTGCCCCCAAATTTGTGATTTCTCTTTGCAAAAAGCCCATATTATATTTTACCAAATCTTCTTCGCATTCTTCTATTCCTCACCTTTGAATTTGAAAATGGCGAAAACATCACAAACCACTCCTCAGAAAGAGAAAGCTTCTTCTTCACAATGTGCCGCCGATGAGATACCGGCAGAACCACGACCCGAGGAGTGTGTTCCCGGGGCGTGTGTTCTTACTTCTGATTTTAAGGTCGATAAAGGCTCATCGGTTCATAGCCGATGTGAGCCAGTATCGAGATACATGCGTTCGATAACCGAGAAGCACCTTAAACAGCTAAAGAAAGATTTCAATTGGGACAAAAAGGAAATAATAATTCCTACTTCTGACGAAGATATCACCACTTACGTGAAAGGGTTTTTGAATATGTATTCTTACCCTTTCACGTTAGGTTCCCTCGATTCCATTATTATTTACTTCTGTCGTCAATACCAAATAACCTTAGGCTAGGTCCATCCTTCTTTTTGGCGGATCGTTATTTTGGTCAGATACTTTGTGAACAAAATCGAGGGGATGTCGTTCACCCTCGACCTTCTTATCCGATTGTACCATCCTCGACTTTTTCGAGGAAGGTTAATAAAACTTCAGCGTCGGACTACCAAGGCTCTGTTCTCGAACATTGATGAGGACAGGGATCGGGGTTGAATGGGCAAGTTCGTTCGAGTGAGAACTTCAGACCTGATTCCGACCGAAAAGATGCTGTTTTCCGAGGAGTGGAATATGAAACGTAAGTGTGATCCTGTTGTTACTTCCTTCTATTTTGTTCTTTCATTTATTTTCTCATCGATACTCTTCTTTTTGTGATGTAGCGGTTCCCTCGATGCCCAGAGTAGTTCCCGATCTCAAGAAATGGGCACGAGCTCTTATTTCGACCTCCACATACGCCGAGCTCTCATGGCGTGATTTGTCAAAGGGTCGGTGGGAGGTCAAAAATCATAGTAAGCCCCTTTCTCGTACTCTTTGATAATTCAAACGAGATGCTTTCCAAATATTTTAATAAAATTTTCCATATGCAGGTTTGGGCAAAGATGCAGTTTTGAGGCCCTTGTCCAACGAGGAAGAAACTTTGGCCTCCATCCCAAAGCCGGTGAAGGAAAATAAAAGAAAAAGAGCCTCTGTTCCCGAAGATCCAAAATCGAAGAAGAGGATGGCTCGTAAGCCGAACAAGAATGTCATTCCTTTGACCGTGGAATCAGTTCTGCGTCTAAGGGATGAATACAAAGAGGAAGAAGAAAATGATGGGTCCGCGCTGGCGGCCCGAACGAAGAGAACCATCAATGCCCCATTGGCAGCTAGATCGATGATGCTTCATGAGGCTCTGCCTCGAACTGAGGATATACCAGATAAATATTCGGGCGGAATCCCTGAATTATCGGAGATCGAAGACGCATCCCATCGGAGCCAACGGATGGGGGGATATGTCTGAAGGGGCCCCTCTTGAATCCCTTCGAACCGAAGAGAATGCTCCAAGTGATTCATTTGGGGCAGCAACAATCGAAGATTCGCCCACCTTCCCCGTTTTTCCCGCAGGGGTGATTCGGGAAGCCTAAGCTTTAGGGGCCCTCGATCTAGACAGGCCTCATGATGGGGAGGATCCCTTTCGAGACCTGTTTACCGGTATCGAGGACATTGCCAGTACTAGTGATGAATCAAATCTCTTTCACGGGGTGCAGCAGGCTTTGAATCAGGTAAGCCTTAAAATTATTTTATCGGTACTATCTTTATGTTTACTTTTCATTTGTAATTTAGTTTCTTATTTCTTTGCAGTCAGAGGCGGTTCATCGAGAATCATGTTCTCGGATCCAAAACAAGTTGCGTCGATACGAGGCCGACTTTTAACGGGTTACTGAGGAGAGGAACTCCCTAAAACTTCTCTTAGGGCAAAAGGAAGAGGAAATAAAAGACTTCCGAGCTGAGTTGGCCAAGACTTACCGAGATCAGACCGATCTGTCTGAGCAGGTAATGATACTTTTAAAAGCCTATGGTCTTGATACCGGAACGATGGCTAATTCTTTCGGTCTCACAGTTGCAGCAATAAATTGAGATGATCGGGAAGCTTCGTGAGGAGGTCGACGTGATAAAAGCGTAGTCTTTGCAGTGGAAAGAAGGTATAGACCGCTTTGCTGCAGAGAAAGAAACTGCTCGAGCCCAGTTATCATCGACCGAAACCCAACTTCAGAGAATGAAGGAAAAAGGCCCGGTTCAAGCAAGAATAGAGGAGCTCGAGGCTCGGTTGGCCTTTGTACTTGCAAAGGCCGAATCTGATGCCGCAAAGGCCGATGCGGATACACTAGTGGTCGTCTATCGGGCCGATGCTGAAGCTGCCCAGGTCCAAGTAAGAGAGGCAGCCGAGACCACCGATACTTGAGCACATTGGGTCACTGAACTTGCTAAGTGCCGATCACGGAGGGAAACCCTCGAGGAGATCCATGCTCGTGGTTTCGACCTCGCTAAAGAGATAAAAAGGGCCAAAGAACTCGAAGACGATGCTGAAGCCTTGGTTTCCGATGATGATGATGATAACGATGATGATGACGATGGGAGTAATAGAGGATCTGAGAAAGGGGGGAGCCCGTTGAAGAAGAGACTGCTCCTGGGGATGATCAGGAAGCTTAGTCCTTAATTTTTACGTTGTGATCAATCATGTAAACAATTATATATATAAAAATATCTCTTTTTTGCCGACTTGCTTCTATTTTGTTTCCTGTCTTGTGAAGAATTTATTCACGCCTTATGAATGTTTTCACAAGGATTTAAATAACTGAATCAAATTTGGACTCCGTAGCCTCTATAACCGAACGAGCGCTTACGCAAACTTGAAATGATGTAGCCCTTAGGCTTATTAGTTGAGTTAATGATTCGACCTCGAAGAAATACAGCCCGCAGGTGTAATAGTCGAGTGAGTGCTTGCTCGAACTCGAAATAAAAGTAGCCCTTAGGCTTAGTACTGAATGATTCGAACTCGAAGTAATGTAGCCCGTAGGTGTAATGGTCGAGTGAATGTTTGCTCGAACTCGAAATAAAAGTAGCATGTAGGCTTAGTAGTCGAGTGAATGATTCAAACTCGAAATAATGTGGCCTATAGGCATAATGGTCGAGTTTATCTTAATTCTGTTTGCATAATAAATCCCCAAATAGAGGAAGTTTTCTTGGATATAAGATATCGGTAAAGAGGAGAACTTTCTTTGCAAGTCATTATACATGTGTTCATGTTTCGCGTATGGGTTCGGGCCAACTACATGAGCATGGTTCGTTTTGACTATTTGGTTCTTACAACTTTTCCTATTGGAACCCCGTTGTTGCGAAATATTTTTCTTGCATCAGAACTTGATGTATTCGAGGGCTAATGCCCCCTAGTATTCGAGGTCAATTGTAAAGAGGCCTCAGATACTGTTGTAAGTGCAACACGATCATTGGTTGCCTCATTAAAAACCTTACCGAAAAACCCATTTGGGATAAAATCGGTCTAAGGGAAAAAGAGTGCAACGCGTGCTTTCAGACCTAAGGCTTCGTATTGAAGGATCCATCTTAGCTCCTGATCGGACTTCTGCAGGGGTTAGTTTTGAAATGTAAATAAATATGGGAGTGTCGTACCTTAGCAGTAGTATCGTTTTAGATGTGACATATTCCAATTGCTTGATAGTTGTTTGCCGTTTATAATACCGAGCTTGTATGATCTCTTTCCGACATTCTTGAGAACCTGATATGGTCCTTCCCAGTTCGGTCCTAGTTTTCCTTCGTTGGATATTCGGGTATTGAGGGTGACTTTTCTTAGCACTAAGTCCCTAGGCTTAAAATGTCGGAGCTTGGTTCTTCGATTATAGTATCTTTTGATTCGTTACTTTTGGGCGGCCAATTGAACGAGAGCAGCTTCTCGTTTTTCGTCCGATAATTTGAGGCTAGTGTTCATAGCCTCGTTATTTTGCAGTTCTGTTGTGTATCCAAATCTGGCACTGTGTTCGCCGATTTCGATGGGTATCAAGGCTTTGGACCCATATACTAAGGAGAACGGGGTTGCCCCCGTACTAGATTTTGACGTTGTTCGATATGCCCAAAGGACTTCGGGTAGGATTTCTCTCCATTTTCCTTTGGCGTCGTTCAACCTCTTTTTTAGGTTTTGAATGATAGTTTTGTTTGTTGATTCGTCATGTCCGTTCCCACTGGGGTGATATGGTGTAGATAATATCCTTCTTATTTTGTGATCTTCGAAGAATTTCGTCACTTTGCTGCCAACAAATTATTTCCCATTGTCACACACTATTTCGGCGGGTATCCCGAATCGACATACGATATGATCCTAGATAAAGTATATAACCTCTCTATCTCTTACTTTCTCGAACGCCTGTGCTTCAACCTATTTAGAGAAATAGTCAGTCATAAATAAAATGAATTTAGCTTTACATGGGGTCGATTGCAGAGGGCCGGCGATATCCATTTCCCATTTCATGAATGGCCATGGGGATAGGACTGAGTGAAATTGCTCCCCGGGTTGACGGATCATTGGTGCAAACCTTTGATATTTGTCATATTTTCGAACAAATTCCTTCGCATATTTTCCCATATCGACCCAATAATACCCTGCCCTGATTATTTTTTGGACTAGCGGATCTGCACCAGAGTGATTCACACAAGTGCCCTCGTGCACCTCACGTAGGATGTAATCGGTATCTCCTGGACCCAAGCATACTGCCAATGGTCCATCGAATGTCCTTTGGTATAGCGTTCCATCCGAAGCCAACATGAATCGAGTAGCTTTAGTCCGTAGTGACCTTGAATCTTTAGGGTCCGATGGGAGCGTTCCGTTTTTTAAGTATTCAATATACTTATTTCTCTAATCCCAGGTTAAGCTCATAGAGTTTATCTAGGCATAACCTTCTTCGATCACGGATCTCGAGAGTTGAACGATAGTCCCCGAGCTCAAGTCACCTTCCTTGGCAGATGAACCCAAATTCGCAAGTGCATCGGCCTCACTGTTTTGCTCTTGTGGAACATGCTGTAAAGTCCATTGTTTGAAATGGTGCAAAGTGACATGTAATTTTTCCAAATACCTTTGCATTATGTCTTCTCGAACTTCGAAGGTTTTGTTTACTTGACTTACCACCAATAAAGAGTCACATTTGGCTTCAATGACTTATGCCCAAGTTTTTAGCTAGCTCGAGACCTACAATCATGGCCTCATACTCGGCCTCGTTATTAGTCAACCTGATAGTTTTAATAGATTGCCTAATAGTGTTGCCCTTGGGTGGCTTTAAAACTATGCCTAGCCCCGACCCCTTCACGTTCGAAGCCCTGTCCGTAAAAAGGGTCCATACCCCCGATGACGTACCCGATTTCAACATAAGTTATTTTTCGAATTCGGGTACGAGGGTTGGCGTGAAATCGGCCAGGAAGTCTGCTAAGATTTGAGACTTGATGTCCGTACGGGGTTGATATTCGATATCATACCCACTGAGTTCGACGGCTCATTTGGCCAATCGGCCTGATAGTTCGGGCTTGTGCAAAATATTGTGAAGCGGGTAAGTGGTTAATACGCATATGGGGTGACATTGAAAGTACGGTCTTAACTTTCTAGAGGTGCTTATCAGTGCAAGTGCCAATTTTTCTAGGTGCGGATATCTGGTTTCTGCTTCACCTAAGGTCCGACTTATATAATAAACGGGAAATTGCGTATCTTGATCTTTTCAAACTAGGACACCGCTTACTGTGATTTCCGATACTGCCAAGTACAAGCAAAGTTTTTCGTCTGTTTTTGGAGTGTGAAGTAGTGGTGGGTTCAATCAGACGATGATCTCGAAATGAATCGGCCTAAGGCTGCAATCCGTCCCGTTAGCCTTTGTACAACTTTCACGCTGTCCACGATGGTGATGTCTTTGATAGCCTTGATTTTGTCGGGGTTAATCTCGATTCCCCGATTTGACACCATGAAGCCGAGGAACTTGCCCGAACCGACCCCAAAAGTACATTTTTCGAGGTTGAGCTTCATGTTATATTTCCTCAAAATCTCGAACGTTTCCTGCAAATGGGTCAAATGGTCCTCTGCGCGCAGGGACTTAACTAGCATGTCATCAATATAAACTTCCATTGATTTACCTATTTGTTCTTTGAACATTTTATTTACTAGGCGTTGGTAAATAGCCCTTGTATTTTTTAGCCCGAAGGGCATTACATTATAACAATATGTTCCATATTTGGTGATAAATGAAGTCTTTTCCTGGTCCTCCCGGTTCATCTGGATATGATTATACTCTAAATAGGCATCGAGAAAAGTGAGGATCTCGTGGTCGGCCGTGGCATCGATCATGCGATCGATGTTGGGCAGCGAAAAGGAATCTTTGGGGCATGCTTTGTTCAAATCCTTATAGTCCACCGCACATTCTAAGTTTGTTCCCTTGTTTAGGTACTACAACTACATTGGCTAACCATTCGGGATATTTCACCTCCCGAATAGACCATATCTTAAGAAGTTTGGATACCCCGTCCTTTATGAATGTGTGCTTACCTTGGACTGGGTCTTCTCTTTTTCTTCACCTGTCTGAACCTAGGGTCCAAGCTTAGCTGATACCTGTTATATCTAAATAGGACAAGTAAAAGCAATCGATAGGAAATTGAATAAGTTTCTTTCTGAGTTCGGGGCTCAACCTCGTTCCCAGGTATACCTTCCGTTTGGGCCAGTGCTCGATTAGTGTGACTTGCTCCAGTTCCTAAATCGTTGATTTGGTGGCGTCGGAGTCATCGGGAATCATGAAGGATTGAGGTATCCTCTGATCATCATCTTCTTCGATCCTCTTGTTATCTGGTTGGGTCAAGGCCGGTGTCTGTGATTGCTATTTGGTATCTCGTTCCCCTTCTGAGCCCGATCCCTTTTACTAGCAAATGTGAGGATATTGGTTTCACTTCCTCGATGGCGAACATTTCTCTTGCGGCTGGTTGTTCTTCGTACACTGTTTCGACTCCTCTCGATGTTGGGAATTTGAGGACCTGGTGTAGGTTTGAAGGTACAACTCTCATGTTGTGGATCCATGGCCTTCCGAAAAGGGCGTTGTATCTTATGTCGCCTTAGATCACATGGAACTTTGTTTCCTGGATGGTTCCGGCAACGTTTATTGGTAGAATTATCTCGCCTTTGGTGGTTTCACATGCCATATTGAATCCGTTTAGAACCAATGTTGCGGGTACGATCTGGTCCTACAGGCCGAGTTGTTCTACGACCTTCAATCTGATGATGTTGGTCGAGCTACCTTGATCAATCAACACACGCTTAAATTTAGTTTTATTCATGAGTACGGATATTACCAGTGTATCGTTACAAGGTTGTATGATTCCTTCTGCATCTTCATCACTGAAGGACAAAGTTCCTATGGGTGTGTAATCTTGAGTTCGAGATCGCTTTTCTCTCACAATCGATGTCTTAGTACGTTTAAGCACTGGTCCCTGAGGTATATTGGCGCCGCCGATGATCATATGAATGACGTGATGTGGTTCTTCTTGTTTGTTTTGCTTCCCGAAATCCCTATTTTTAAAATAGTTTTTCGCCTTATCGCTCAAAAATTCTCGAAGGTGCCATTTGTTGAATAACCGGGCTACTTCCTCTCTTAGTTGCCTGCAATCTTCTGTTCTGTGGCCATGGGTGTCATGATATTCGCACATTTGATTGGTATTCCTCTGGGCAGGATCAATATGCATGAGTCGAGGCCATTTAGTATCTTTGATGCGTCCGATAGCCGAAATGATGGCGGATGCATCAATGCTGAAGTTATATTACGATAGCCGAGGTGCTTCCTTAGATACGGCAGGCCTATTGAACCTACCTCTGTCCATCATCCCCCGGGACCCTTGACCTCGATCACTTCTTTTGCTATTTTTCCCGAGGTTATGTCTCGATTCACTAACTCTGTGGCTTCCGTTGTATGGTTGGTATCGATCCCCGATCAGACCTCGTTCTCGATTTTACTCCTTCGAACAGTGGGTTCATACCCCAATTGATCATCTTCGACCCTAATTTTTGATTGGTACCGATTGTGCACGTTGGCCCATGTGATGGCTGGGTATTCGATCAGGTTATGCTTTAATCGTCGTGAAGCCATTGAACTTTGTTCGTTCAAACCTTGAGTGAAAGCCTGAACAACACAATCGTCTATGACTGTTGGCAAGTCCATTCGTTCCATTTGAAAACGAGATACGAACTCCCTCAACATCTTGTTATCCTTTTGTCTTACCTTGAAGAGGTCTGATTTCCTTGTTGCGACTTTTATGGCGCCGGCATGTGCTTTCACAAAAAAATCTACTAACATGGCGAACGAGTTAATGGAATTTGGTGGTAGGTTGTAATAACAAATCATTGCCCCCTTCGAGAGGGTCTCTCTGAATGTTTTTAACAACACAGATTTGATTTCATCGTCTTCTAAATCATTGCCCTTGATGGCACATGTGTTAGAAGTGATGTGCTCATTGGGATCGATCATTCCGTTATATTTGGGAATTTCGGGCATACGGAATCTTTTGGGGATTGGTTTCGTGGCTGCGCTCGAGGGAAAAGGTTTTTGCACGAATATTTTCGAATCCAACCCTTTTATTATTGGTGGAGCTCCCGGGATCTGATCGACCCTAAAGTTATAAGTTTCTACTTTTTTATCGTTGGCTTCGACTCGCTTTGTGAGTTCATTGAGCAATTTAGCGATTTCGGGAGTAGTCTCCGATTTTTGCTCATTTAACTTCACTATGGCTGGCCCCATTCTGTGGGTGATTTCTCGAGGTGGATTGGGCTCCCGTCTTCTTTGTAGCTGGGTTTGGCTTTGTAACTGAGCTATTGCTTCTTGTTGGACTTGCAATAGTTTGAAAATCACACGTAAGCTAATGCCGTTTTCCTCGACATTATGGGTATCTCGAGCTGTAGACCGAGTACCACCATGGATGCTATTCTCGGGTTCAGCATGTTGGTTCGCCTCAATGGCTACATGCGAATTGATATCTATTGGCGCTCCGATTCGAGCTCCAACGACGTTTACAAGTGGTCTTTCAGTACTGGGTATCAAGTTATTGTTTTCGTCTTGAAGGTCAGCTCCGTTGTCGATTGGTGAAGCCATTTGATTGGTGGTTAGTCGTAGCTAATCCGAAATTCAAGATATTTTTGGAAACAAGGCAAAACATAAAGGTGTGTTTTTTCAGATTCGTATCAAATAATCACTCTTATCCTTAGCCCCGCGGTGGGCGCCAAATTAATTTACACGTAGTTGTAAGGATATGTGATATAGCTTAATACAAATCGTGAGGATAAAAGAAAATATCAAATATGAACTGCAAAGAATGTAAAATAAATAAAGTTATAAAGAAGACGACTTTTAGGACTAAGCAAGATGGATTAGTTTTTTAGTCTTAAAAGAGTAGCTCTTGAATATATGAGGATATCGTTCTTGAATTACAATGTGAGCCCTCTATCTCCAAAAACTCACTATCGAGAAATGATAACCCTCCTCATTTATAGTAGATGGATCTTACTTTAAATATAATTAAAAATACTCAGTAGCAAGTCCATGATAGATTATTTTTTTCACAATTCCTGTCAAGATTCTCTCCCCTAGTGGGATTGCAACGGCTTTTGTCTGTGAGCTCGATCTAGACTCGAGCTCTCGATCTTGGCTTAAGCTCGATTCTGGCTCGGACCCTTGAATTGATTCGGAGTCAATGTTGGTCGGTCTCTGGATCATAAGCTTGATAGCTTTACTTTGCATCATAGTTCGATTTGGATTCGAGTTTGATAATGATATCGAACTCGACATTGATCGGCCCCTCGGGTTCGAAGCTTGTTTGTACCATCTTCGGAACCCATCTCGAAGTCTCACTTCGATCGCTTATCTTTCGAACTCGATCAGACGTACGAATGCTGAAATCTATTTCGACCGTATATAATATATACATGTAAACTATCAAATATACAGAATGAATATGCTATCATTTACCGATACAAAGTTAACGAAGAACAAGGTTTAAACAAGGCTAGTAGTGACAATGACAAACAACTTGATATATATATATATATATATATATATATATATATAAAGCAACGCATCATGATCTCAAACTCATCAAACCATTGATATCACATTGAGCAATGCGCGTAATTTTGAAAGAAATGGTTAAATATTAGTAAAATAATAGATCAAAAGTTGAAATTCAAGAAATATTTTGTTTTCTTGCTCATGTGATATAATAAATTTTAATCGCATTGTAACTTAAGCCTATTTATAGTAGTAGTTTTAATCGCATTGTAACTTAAGCCTATTTATAGTAGTAGTTATTTAAGTGTGATTAACCAATTTAGGCCCCGTTATTTAGACTGTATTAACTTTAATGAACTCTGTGTAACAAATCTCCCTAAGAAGCAACAAAAATGAAATCAACATAGCTGGTCTAACTATAGTTCAAGTAACTGCCTAGGTTAAGTTAAACTAACCACACCTAGTTGAAAGTCTTTAGGAAAAATATGTTTATATTCCAGTACTGCTTCTTCCCGTGGGATTTTGCAAGAGAAAACCCCGGACATTAACCCATATACAGTGTTGATAAAATCTTCTGAGTTAATTCCCTCTGTTTTTTTGGGTTGAAATAGCTGAAAGAATTTCTGTAATCAACATAATTTACTTTAATACGTAATGTGTAAATAACGTAGTTACTCGCTTTCTGTAATCATGCAACTCTTTTATGTAGTAGTATACTGTAAAGTTTTGACTTTGTTGAGTTTTATAAGTTAGGATTGCTTAAGTTCAAGCATCAAATCTGTAGTGCCTTTAGATTTTTGAGCAGTCCAGTTGTATAGTCGTGCTTTTCTTTTCTAACAATCACAAATGTGAAATAATTGCTGAAGCAACTGCATTCATGAGAATTAGTTGAAATGTTTTGTTTTCTTTTCAAATAAATGGATGAAAGTGTTACAAATGATGATCAAACACGAATTTGGAGCTGATGCGAGTTAATTAGTTGATCCGATATACAAACTACAATTTAGTCAAATTGTATTTTAAGTAAAAGTCATGATTATTACACTTTGATTCTTGAATGCTTTTAATTTCTTCCAATCAAGTACATTGCCAGCTGGATATGGATAAGCATAGTCTTTTCTTTTCACATTAATGGGATGTATAAACTTAGAACCATATTAGACATTGGTTAAATAGTTTTTGCCCAGAATAAGAAAAAGAAAAATGATATCCAAGCAAATAATTATGTTGCCAAAAAATAGGAATAGACTTACTTTCCCATATGCTATAATCATTAACACGTGTGCATGCTTTATTATCTTTTAGTGCCATTTACTAATTTTGAACTGTATTATTTTTAGGCACCCCTTGGGTGGGAGATATCATCCTTCTCATATATCAGCGAAGGGTAGCTTCTACCATTGGAATGCGTGAGATAGACATTACTCGCTATGACTGCTACTACATGCTCGTGATCGAGCTCATACAGTGGATTGGGGGGGGGGGGTTATT
>AWOL01S0005095.1:22449-32475 GCA_000715115.1 Nicotiana otophora
ATTTGAGCTTCGTCCAAATTGTACGATGTACAAGCCAGATATCTTTTATTACCACTACGGAGTATACTCCTCCACGTGATCTGAGGAGGAGACTCTGTAGTGAGTCTTGGGGTGACTTCAGTAGGTATGTTAGATTATTTATGTTCCGCGGCCGAGGAGATGTAGACGGGTAGTCCAGAGAATCCCTAGAGAGGTAGTCCAGAGAGTTCGTAGATCCAAGTTTTAATAAGAGGCCTTATACTTTTTTTTTATTAGTACGTATACACAAACATATGCAAAACAAGTTAGTGTTGCCATTTTTTTCATACATGTTGTTTATAGTATAGCATTCTTAAATGATACAGAGCTTTTAACTTCACATTGTAAAATTATTATTTATATTAAAAATGGGTAAGTTAAATAAATAAGATGCTAGACATGTATTTGCAATCTGTTACCTTTGATAGTGTTGTAAAATTATATTTACTAATATGAAGATTTAAATAGTTTGATTCAAAATTCTAAAATATTTTTATTGTTAAAGAGTAGACAATATTTCTTTTTTGTTTACAATATTTTTGTACTTTTTTTTATTTTTTCTACAAACATAAATAGTGAATCATAAAATGGATTATTAAAAAAATTGGTACCTAAATCAAAGCTTTACTAGTCTCCTACTATAGCCACTTGACCATTCTGACATTCTCAAGTAAATTTTCTAGAGTCTCAATTAAGATAAAACAACAATGACAAGAACGTCGAAGGCAGTGAATGTGTCATCAGTTACCAAATGTAAATGAAGTTGGTTGAACAACACGTTCATGGTAGGACAGTGGTATGTAAATAATTATTGATCACCAATCAGTGGCGGCTCAACAGAACTGATGGCCTAAAATCAAAATATATTAGAACACCCTGAAACTTTTTTATAAAATGCATATAATAGTGGGACACAGAAAAATTAAATCTATATAGCTTTGATCTAATGGTGAGAGTAAAGGCATGATGTGTGAGTTAGGCGTACGTCATATGGTATGAACTCTCCCCTTAAGTGAAAATTTGGTATGAACTCTCCCCTTAAGTGAAAATTGTAGAAAGGTGAGCCCATTATCCATTGTATTTTAAACCTTGCGACACTTTTCTCGGGGATTTCTTTGTTGAAAAAGATGAGATACAAAATAACTTGCTTTCTGATGTGTAGATCAATCAAATATGACGAAAATAAATAGTTAATTTAGAGAATCTGAGTTGAAATTAAAAAGTAAAATCGTGAAAAACATGCAAAAAGACTACACAAAAAGGAAGAAAAATAGAATTGATGAGAAGGTAAATATATTATTTAATTTAGTTAGAGAAAAAATTTATCCTACTAACTCAGTCAATCCTACCTCTACAAAAAATTTAAAAATATTAAATTTGAAATATTATTAATAATAATAATAATAATATAGTAGTGCTTTATATTTTGGAGCCTTAAATATTTTGAGGCCTAAGGCAACGTCAAACTCACTCAAATTTCAGAAGCTGTGGTTGTGGAGTGAATTGAAACAGAAATTTAACCTCATTTTCAATACATAATTCTGTCGCCAAGATGAGATTTTTATACTGAAAAACAAATCCAAATTGCTCTGGAAGTTTCCAAACAAAACCTAATTCCAGAAATTAGGCAATTTAATTGGAATCAGAATACTCCCCTAAGGCCTAAACTATGCAATATTTTTCTTTTTAGTAAAAGATATATTTGGAAAATACAAAAAGAAACAGATGCCTTTTCCTTTTTGTATTTTCAAATGAATAAACTTAAAACCTTATGCAATTCCTTTTTTATCCGTAAATTTCGTACTCCCTGTATCCTTCTGCATACTCCTCCAAACCCACTAAATACTATGGAAGAATTAATCCAAATAGCGGTCCATTTAATTTTTTAAGCCAAAAATAGCTGGCGGATATATCAAATATGTATAATTTATATATAATATGTGTATAACTATATATAGTCAATATATAATCTATGTATACCAAATAGAAAAGTGAACAATAAATCTGGCCGGTCATTCATGTAACAATCCCATATATATAATTATGATTTTAAGTACACTTTACAGTATAGTATTAACATTGTTAAATGTTAGAGAAATGACAACAATATTGATTCTTTCTTGAAAAATAGTAATATTAATGTGACTATTATAGACGATTTATTTTATTTATTTAAAATGTTTGATTCTAATGTGTATGGTCATTTTCTTAATAAGTATTATTTAAATATTTCGCTTTGTTTTGTTAATTTCACGAGACAAGATCTAATAAGCTTGACAAGGTGGGTTGCTCTGATGGTAAGCACCCTCTACTTCCAACCAAGAGGTTGTGAGTTCGAGTCACCCCAAGAGCAAGGTGGGGAGTTCTTGGAGGGGAGGATGCCGAGGGTCATTTGGAAACAGCCTCTCTACCCCAGGGTAGGGGTAAGGTCTGCGTACACACTACCCTCCCCAGACCCCACTAGTGAAATTATACTAGGTTGTTGTTGTTGTTAAGATCTAATAAGCTCACCTTTTTTTTTTTGATTTTGAGATATTTTTTATTGACATTTATTAAAAGTAAATTAAATATATCCTTGTTTAGGTTTCATATTTAGTTTCGTATTTTTAAGAACAATTAAGAACCATTTTTCAAAAAATAATTATTAAAACTTGGTTAGGCTTCAAAGTATATATAAATGTAGGTTAGATTCATGAAAAAGAAATTATCATGTATTACGGAGAAAATTATCCAAATGAAAAAGCAAGTACAACCTCTCAGAGCAACAGTCACTCAACTCGTTATAACAACTCAATTACTCGGCTCTCATCCCTCAGTACTCACACTCAATAGGTACAGCGCTCACTGGGGGTATGCAGACTCCGGAGGGGCTCCTTCAGCCTAAGCGCTATATCGCTGCGGCGTGCAACCCGATCCCATATAAATAGCCATAAGGCTCGTTGTGGCGTGCAACCTGATCCATATATATACATCCCGGAGGCTCGTTGCGGCGTGTAACCCGATCCACATATACAGCCCTAAGGCTCGTTGCAGCGTGCAACCCGATCCATATACATACATATAGCTCACAACTCGACACTCAGACCCTAACTCAGTCACCAACCTCTCTAGTCTATTGGGCTCTCTGAAATCATAAAGATCAACCCAAACAAAAATAACATAGTGTATCAACAAGAATCAAGAAGAGACTGAGATATGATACGCAAGTAAAACCATGACTGAGTACAAGACAACAATTAACAAATACTTCAACAAGTACTCGACCTCTGCGGGTCCCAACAGTACCATCACATAGCCTAAGCATAATTTCTAACATGATTGCAGTCAAATTTCTATAACACAGAGAGAACAGGTAATTAACAATAGGCTATTCGACTTTACAGTTTTACGGGACGGACCAAGTCACAATCCCCCACGGTGCACGCCCACGCGCCCGTCACCTAGCATGTGTGTCACCTCCAAAATAGTCACATCATACCAAAAATTCGGGATTTTATACCCTCAGGACCAGATTTAAAACTGTTACTTACCTCAAACCGCGCAGAATTCTACTCCGCAATGCCCTTTCCCCTCGAATCAATCACCAAACGCCCCGAATCTAGCCACAAGCAGTACGATATAATTAATATAAGCTAAAAGAATCAATTTCACAAGAAAAATACGAAATTATAAGCCAAAAATCTGAAATCGGTCCGAACCCGACCCCGGGCCCATGTCTCGAAATCCAACAAAAGTCACAAATTCGAGAGGCCATTCACTCACAAGGCTAACCATACTAAAATTACTCAAATCCGATAATAAAATCCCATTCAAAACCTCAAAATTCTAACTCAAGAGTTCTTCCTCTTTTTCCCCAATTTCTCACCCCAAATCACAAAATAGATGATAAAATTAAAGATGAAATCATGGGATTTAACCAAAACCAAGTAGGAATCACTTACCCCAATCAACTCCACAAAAATCCCTTCAAGAATCGCTCAATTCCGTGTTCTCAAGCTCAAAATATGTAAAATGGGTTCAAACCCTCGTTTTTGAAATTAATTGTGTCTGCCCAGATTTCCTTCTTCGCGAGCACGACCGTCCTCTCGCGTTTGCGTAGGCCAACTCAGACTGCCACCCAGTTTACTCTTCGCGAACGCGAAGCTTTACAAGCTCAACTCATCGCGAACGGGGCCCATACCTCGCGAACGCATAGACCAAAGACCTGGGGTCCCCAACTGCCTCACCTCTCTTCGCGAACGCGACACCACTCACGTGTTCACGATGCACACGCAGACCACACATTAGCGTTCGCGTCCTCTTCTTTGGGAACGCGAAGAACAAAATCTTCCTAGCTCACATTAACCCTTCGCGAACGCGAGGCTCCTCTCGCAAATGCGTAAGAGGAAACCAAAAAATATACACCAGCAGATATCAGGCATCAACCAAAGTTCAAAAATGATCCGTTAACCACCCGAAACTCACCCGAGGCCCCCAAGACCTCAACCAAACATACCATCAAGTCCCAAAACACTATACGAACTTAGTCGAATCCTCAAAACATCTCAAATAACATCAAAAACATGAATCACTCTCCAATCCAAACTTAATGAACTTTGAAATTTCCAAATTCTACAAACGATGTCGAATCATACCAAACCACATTTGATTGACCTCAAATTTTACACACAAGTTATATTCAACATTGCGGACCTACTCCAACTTCCGGAATCAGAATCCGACCTCGATATCAAAAAGTCAACCCCCGGCCAAACTCCCCAAAAAATCGACTTTCGCCATTTCAAGCCTAAATTAGTTACAGACCTCAAATTCAGTCTGGACACGCACCTAAGTCCAAAATCACCCAATGGAGCCAACGGAACCGACGAAACTCCATTCCGGAGTCGTCTTCACACAATTTCGACTACGGTCAAAATCTTAAGACTTAAGCTTCTGTTTGAGGGACTAAGTGTCCCAAATCACTCTGAAACCAAAAACAAGACCTCCTGGCAAGTCATATAAGCAGAAACAGATACGGAGAAAATAATAAATAGGGGATCGGGGCTAATACACTTAAAACGACCGGCCAGGTCGTTACACTCTCTCTCACACACACACAATATACAAGAAAAAAACAGAGAACGAAGAAAGAAAGAAATAAAAAAGAAAAGATTCAAGAAATTACCATTGGCAGCCATTGAAAGAAATAAGAAAAGAAAGTGTTGAGCAATTGAAAACAGAGCAGCAGTAAACAAGTGTTAAAAAAGCAGCCCTTTTGAACTTTTGATGAAATTTTAGATGAAATTGAGAAGCAATTCTGGAGAGCAAATGTATTTCTGGGTTTGGATTTGAGAGAGAAAGAGAGAGGGGAAGAGGACGAATGCAGTCTTTATTTATAGTTTAGCATTCAGTATACATATTTTAACCATAGTTAGACTAGTCAACTAGGCATGGTTAGTTTAACTTAGCCGAGGCAGTTACATTATAGTTAGTTGTAGTTGATTTCATTTCTGTACTTAGTCGTTACACTGAATTCATCAAAGTTTATACCGTCTAAATTCGTTAATCACACTTAACATAACTACTATAAATAGGCTTAAGTTACAATGTGAGTAAAATTTTATTATATCACATGAGCAAGAAATACAAAAAATAATTTTTTGTATAAAACAAAATCTTTCTTGAATTTCAATTTTTGATCTATTATTTTACTAGTGTTTAACCGTTTCTTTCAGAATTATGCACATTTGAATATAATAATCAAAATTCTAATCGAGAATTGAATTCAAATACGATTAAAGTATATGAATTGTTAATATAAGTTAAAGCTTAAATTTGCATTTGCTTAAATTAAATATAGAACATTAAATCAAACTCTAGTTAGAGGAGAAAAATGTCTAACAACAAAGTAATAAAATTGTACTACTTTGAAACTCATTAAACAAATAATTTTAATTACAGTTCAAGTTGTGCATAAAGTAGATTTCATGTGTAAAATAAAAAAGAATTACATGATTTACTGAGGCAATCGAGCTGAAGCTTTGACCAAGCTGAGTTTGACCAAGTCGAGCTAAGCTTTGACCGGAATGGAGCTGTGCCGAGCTCGAGCTCTTTTGAAACGAGACGAGCTCCGAGCTAGCCCAACATTCGGTCCAAGCTTACTTACCTTTGACTAAGCTAGCATTTGGCTATAGATTCTCAAATTTGTTTTGAAAAATCTGATTTGGGTGAAATTTGGTTTGAAGATGAAAATGTGTTTGGACATCAGTTTTCAAAACATATTTCCCAAATTTATTTTGAAAAAACATGAAACATGACTTATACCCACAAGTTCTAAAAACTATTACAAATACCCAACGATATCATTATCAATAACATTCATTATATAATCGCAAACCATAGTCCTCAACATAAATAAATTTGGTACAAAATTATCATTTTTATAATGAACTACATGATACACTATCAAATGGTCGAGAAGACGAAGCAATATTGTTACAAAATAATAAATAGTGGGCTTTTTTATAAAATACAAAAAGTTTGGGATAATTTTTAAAAAATGTAATAGTGATATTTTGGCCAAAAACCAGCTATATTTGGGATTTTGCCCAAATTTAGGCAAAATCTATGACCAAACATGTATTTGCCAAATAAAATCCAAATTTATTTTGGCAAAATCTATGGTCAAACGAGTCCTAAAAGTGGAAGAATCTTGAGCAAGTTATACATTTGATCAATCAGCCAAAAAATAATTATAATTTCTAGCCGAATATAAAAAAAATATGTATAGTGTGTATATTATACAATAATATACAAAAAAAAATATACATTTTACATGCTATTATTTTTAGGAACTCCGAAGCATTTCTTTGCCATATCACCACATTCAATAGTGTGTAGGTTCTTGAGAAACTATTATAGTTAAGTACAAGATGGAGGACGTAGCATTCACTAATTATGCAGGGTGATTGACAGAAATGACCTTGTAAGGGGTTGGTCTTGGCCAAATATCCCTAAAATTGACGATATTTTAAAAATGACAGCTTAACCTGCTCTTAGTTATTGTTCTTCAGCATTTCTCTATTAATTGGTAGAGCTTATACTATATTTACTCTACTTATATGCTAAGTTGTTCATCAAAGTCTACCCGATTGGTATAATTTCTTTGTGTTGTTTTATCAGAGTGTTTTTCGAATTTGCAACTTCAATTTCGATAACACAACCCCAAATCTGCTCCAAATGATATCAAATTTAAAATAAAGCTTCGAAATACCAATACAAACAATCCTCAATCACCAATTTAGTCAAATAACACCAAATCAAAAAGACCACTTTGTCTTCTTCAACACTTCCTAAAGTCCAACATTGGAGTTTTGAGCATTTTATAGTAAATCACTAAATCGGTATTTCAACTAAAAATTTAAATATAAATTATAATATTCAAACGATTTTAACAATAATGGATTGTTAACCTTCTACTTTCCACCACCAAATAAGAAATTCAAACATTAAATATTGAAGAACTCTAGTGTTCAAGAAAAAACCATGAACATTTTGCTATGACAGTAAAAAACAGGGACACTCCTCCAAGATCAGTCCCATTGGGGACATACCGTGCAATTTGTTTTTTTTTTTGATAACCGTGGTGTCCGGGCCAGCTTGCGCGCACCTCGATTAATTTCACGGGATACCTGCCACCTTCCACCAGCAACAGGTACCAAGTAACTCTATCCACCAAGGCTTGGATAGATGAGAAGAAATCACCTAGTGTTTGCCTCTGTTGGGATTTGAACCTAAGACCTCATGGTTCTCACTTACTTCATTGACCACTAGGCCACACCCTTGGGTGCACATACCGTGCAATTTTTTGAGTTATGCAATCAACCATGCTTGAGCCACTACAAACCATCCAGAAAGCTGTGAAGAATTATCTTACGATTGCAAACAGTGACCCATCTGTGTGCTATACAAAAAACAATGAGAAAAGCAAATGAATGTCACACAGAGAACATTTTCAGTAGCAATTTATTGTTCCTGTGCAGCGAACTAATTCGTGGCATTTTGCCAAAAGCTAATGTCCTGAGACAAATGCAAAACATGAAAGTAAAAACATTGCAGCATTTCCAAGAGAATGTGAAGCATTGAACCACTAACACATTCACAGTAAGGGTAAAAGCAAGTAGTGACATCAAAATCATGAAAAACCATACCGAATCCTTTCTTCTCAAAGTATCAATAGAAATAGTGAGGACTGACTTACAAATATTTCCTCTGATGTTTATCCGGTCGTCAAATCTACTGTTTGCAGCACTTCTCTAAAAATGTTCTGGCAATTCCCAAACCATGAAAAAATGAAGATAAAGACCAAACAAGGAACCACCAAGCAAAATGAATCTTGAAACAGTTACAAATTTATAAATGCTGTATTTTGGAACTCAACTTAAGCATATATGTATGCGCATATCCTAAAAAAGGGCTTTTTGCACAAAAGAGGCTTACCAATCTTCTATTAAATGGAATTTACTAAAACTGAGATTGATTAACGGATGGCCTTAAACGTTCCAGTATCTACTAGATCCTCATTCGGTGCTCTATCCTTTTTTAGACTCAAGTTATAATGAATTTAGCAAATAGAATCAAGCACAAACAGACTTTGCTTTCACCCTCCCAAGAACCAATGGTCCTTTAGCTTTGTTTCGTAGTTCATACTCCCTCCAAAATATCTTCCTTCCTGGGATCGTGGTCGCGTGCTTATCCAGAGCATCTGCGTCCCATTTTCCTCTCTGAAGCAGTGGAGAACTTGTATTCCTCGTTGAGCTACCTAGTCTTGAATCAGCTGTACTGCCTTCTTGAGCTGCCAAGGAGTCTTTGCTTTACCTTGAATCATTTGGACCACAATCAGAGAATCCATCTCGAGGAGTGAAGGCTGCTAAAAGGTTGATCACCGCACTAGTTGATCCCAAATAGAGCAGACTGAACTTCACCACTTGGGAATGAGATATTGACCTCCTTGAAGCCGAAGAACAAGAGGCTTTGTTGATGGCTCATCAACTGCCTCAAAGAACCAAAAAAAAACTTTTCTCAGATTCCTCATTGACAATGATAGTCTACTGAACCACAAAGTTTAAAAAATCATTATAAAACAGGAAAACCAACATAATGTTTTCCTTCATCAAGCATTATTATGTTTTCAATCTACTCATATGAAGGTGATGCATTATATTATATTGGGTTAATACACATTTTACCCCAACTTACACAGAAATGCTTTGACTTTGTTAACACTAACTTGCCTTAGTTTGAGATATTACACTCACCTCCATTGTGAGAAAAAAACAAAGGCATGAATCTGTACCAACGGTTGGAGCCTTGCACCAAACGAATAAAATGAGAAAAGTGGAATAAAAGCATTAAAAAAGTATGAACAGAGAAAGATATTTGTACAAAATTGGCCATTCCCCTCCAACTATATATAGATCTTCATCCATCCAACTTTAGACGTGAATATTCCGAGCCATGACTTCCTTTAGTATAAGTCTCAAACGAAGCTAAGACTCATCTGTTTCATTTTGTTTTTGATTGATTAGAAGCTAAGGCTCTGATTCTAGTCTTATTTTGTTTTTTAGAATTTTCAAGATAGAGTACAATCAAGGATCAAATAAATGATTTAACATAAATAAAAAGAAAGAAGTCCATAAAAAATAAAATCAAAGTTTGAAGTAAATAGAATACTCAGAAATTGTCATTAAAAGAAGTACAAATCAATACTAGACAATAACCAAGACGAGTAATCCATAGTCTACAGAAGACGTGGCCATTGATGCCACTCATAAGCAAAAAATCTGTAGTGCTGTGTTTTCCACCAAGGTTCTCCAAAATCATACACGAGTTGTGCAATATCCGTTTCCAAGTCATAAGAAATAACCTTGCCTCTTACTTCCAAATAAAAGATGTGAGGAACAGCAGGATGAATAACCATGTTCTGCACCTCAACACTAAGAGAGCCTGTAAGCCCGAAAGCCTTGACAC
>AWOL01S0005095.1:34004-71674 GCA_000715115.1 Nicotiana otophora
ACTACGAATATCGCTCTCGAGGCGCCACACGGTAATGGCATCCCCACAATTCAATGCAAAATAGAGAGCCCCACCAGATAATCCAAGATAACAACTTTCTCCGAACACCATCTCTTCAGGCAATTCCAAAGTCCAGAAACACTTGTAGACGCTATCATAAAAAGTGATCTGTCCACCTTGATCAAGCCAACAAAATACTCCATCAATGACACCGGCTGCTGCAGCTGATCTAAATATCCCATCCCAATTAAAAGGGTTTAATCTAAGAGGTACATCCAGAGTTAAATTATTGGCAGTCCACACATTTGTCTCAGAAGAGAAACATTCTATTGTTACACTGAACTGTAGCTTATCAAAACGACGAGGTATTTCATAACGAACTATAGTAAAGGAGATGACGTCTTTATCAGAGTCGTCTACCTTACAACTAAATCCAACAGCTGTGCCGTTCTCCATGCAGATTTGAGTTTTAGGCAAAGCCAAATGCTGCCTCGTAGCAGGATTATAAACATAATAAACCCTAGGGCTTCTTCTATGTTTAGTACAAAGAAGAAAACCATTGGATGATGCAACAATATATACTTTCCTGTTAAGAAAATTAACTGACTCGTCTAAATCAATGTTTTTCAATGATGATTCCTTTGATTCGGAGAAGAAGCCAATTTTGGAAAGTTTTCGGGTTTGATAAAAAATACCTATTAATTCGGGCTGAGGCCTCCATCGGCGTGAACGGCAGCTATAACTTAAAGATGAATCAGAAATGTACTTTCGCCAGCTCCTGGATACACATTTAAACCTAGCTAGAGATTTTGAAGGCAAACGATGTAATATTTCCATTTTAATATCCTCAGACAGCTCACGTTTATCACACAATTTCCATAGACGTTTCACCATAATCACAATCAGATTCACTCAAATTTCGGAAGCTGTGGTTATAGAGTGAATTGAAACAGAAAATTAACCTCGGTTTCAATACAGAATTGTGTCGCCAAAATGAGATTTTTATACAGAAAAACAAATCCAAATTTTTCTGCAATTCGGAATTGCCAAAACCTGATTCCTCTGGGATTCAGCAATTTAATGAGAATCGGAATACTCAAATCCAAATTTCTCTGGGATTAGGAGCCCCTAGACGATGCAATATTTCCATTCTTTCTCTTTTTGCTTTTTAAATTACTTTAGGAATGTTTTCAATAGAAGATTCCGTCTCAAATTATCTATCTCATTTCTAAAAATAATTAATTTTTCCTATTTTATCCATTATAATAAGTATTTTTTAAGATTGAGATAGCACAAAAAATAAAGCAAATATTCAATAAAGAAAAATTATATCTTAAGACACAGTTAAGGATAAAATAGTCTAATTTTTTTTCCTAATTAATGGTTTCTTAAGGATAATATAAAAGAGAAATACAATAAATAATTTGAGACGGTGGAGTATATCCTATATGGAAAATACAAAAAGTAATAGATGTCTTTTCCTTTTTGTATTTTCAAATGAATAAAATTCTTTTTTATCTTTAAATTTCTTACCCCCTGTATCTTTCTACATAAACCTCCAAACCCACATGTAGATAGGCAGTCTACAGTCTACACTACTAAACTATTACTACTAGGATTTTAAATACACTTTACGGTATAATGTTGACATTGTTAAATGTTAGAGAAAATGACAACAATATTGATTCTTGCTTGAAACATAGTAATATTAAAATGACTATTATAGACGGATCATTTTTATTTATTTAAAATGTTTGATTCTAATGTGTATGGTATCTTTTATAAGTATTGTTTAAATCTTTGTTTTGTTCATTTCACGAGACAAGATCTAATAAGCTCACATTTTGTTTTGATTTTGAGATATTTTTTATTGAAATTTATTAAAAGTAAATTAAATATATTCTTGTTTAGGTTTCATATTTAGTTTTGTGTTTATAAGAACATTTAAGGACCCTTTTTTAAATAAACAAAATTATTAAAACTTGGTTAGGCTTCAAAGTATATATAAATGTAGGTTAGATTCATGAAAAAGAAATTATCAGTATTATGGAGAAAATTATCAAATTTTTTGGTTGGGACGGTCCTCTTATTAATTCACCTTATTGGACAATCTTCTAATCGTGAGATTGAATGGAATATTTCGATCTCCTTCCTGATCAAACGATGCTAACACCAAATATGTCACTTTTTTTTCCCTATTATAAATTATTTTAAACCAAAACAAAAGAAATTATGGGTCCATTAATTAATTATTTGTCTAAAATTTATATTGGGTTGGTGGGATGTACTAGTAGAAATGACACAAAGTAGCCACTCTAAAGGGCTGTTATTTAAGAATTAGTCAGTGCGTCCTGAATTTCAGTTTTTTCGGATAAAATATCCTCAATTACCCTGAAGTTAAGATTTTTAGTTAAAATTTCAGGAAAAAATAAGTACTGACTAATCCCTAAATAGCGTCCCTGAGAATGGCTATCTGTGCACTTGTCCTGATGTACTAGGTGGGGGTGTCACTGGTTCGGTTCGGCTGGTTATTTTATAAATTTTGTACCATACCAATTTTTCGGTTATTCTATTATGTATAGCCAAAATTAGACTTTTTGAAACCGTCTTAATCATGTCGGTTTCTCTTCGGTATCGGTACGATTCAGTAAATTTTCGGTAATTTTTTTAAATGTCATGTAAAAGTCACTAGTAGAAGTAGAATGCAATAACATACGTACTTTTATATGACTTAGCAAAACTCTCTAGATATTTTGCAGTTTAAAAGGTGATGAATAACAAAATATAAAAGATAGCTAGCGTATACACACATCAAATATTCTACAACAGCGTAAACGAAACTAAGCAAATACAAAAAAAATATAAATCACACGAGTGAAAATTTTTTAACCAAGTTGGGATTACAGAATAAAGTCTAGAAGATTAAACATTTCAAAAAGATAAATCTAGTTCATACGAAATTAAATATATTAAATACATTGTAGGTTGCTACTCCTAATAGATACAATACCTTGTGCCTTGCTAGTGAATACGCTGGAAATAATTTAGTTTCAATAGAAGTAGCATAATAGGTTTGAGAATTAGGATTTTGAGTTTAATTACTTATTGGCTTGTAACTATTTCATAATTCCAAGGCCCAAGAAAAAATTTAATGCTTTATTATTTTAAACTTAACATATAAATATATTTTTCACATTGTAAATTTATTCGATACGGTTCGATATTTTTTCGGTTTATTTTCATAAAATAAAAAACATACCCTAATTACCGATACAGTTATAGATTTATATAAAAACGTACTGTTTTATTAAAAGAAACCTAAAAATCGGTTCGGTACGGTATAGTTCGATCGATTTAGTCGGTTTTTAAATATCCATTGATACCCCTAGTACTAGGCCAAGGTTGTTGTGCAACATACTTAAAAAAACGCTCAAAAATTCCAATAATAAAGATATTAGTATGGTTTAAAAAAGCTAAATTCATATTGTATGATTGATGAATCGCGAATTAAATATCAAATTAATAAAAATATATACTTCATATTGTAAGCACTTAATTTTTGACTATATTTGAATTTTTATCACCTTTTACTATGTAAATATTTTTAGAAATTTAATATATATTTTTTAGCTTTGTTACATTTTTTTATATAGGGTAAGAATTAAAAATAATTTTAAAAGTCAAATTATTACTATTAGTATTAGTATTTTTTTTTAAATCTTTATTTTAAAATAAAAAAAATTAAAATAAAAACGAAAAAATTAAATATTTTTTTAATTTTCGGATGGGAATAAAATAATAGAAAAATTAAAAGTACGGAATAAAAAGTTAAAATTAAAAGTAGGTGGAAATTGTTTAATAAAAAAGTAAAAGAATGTAGAAATTTTAAAAATGAAAAGTAAAATAAAGTTGGAATTAAAAAAATAAAAGTAAAGGTAGCTGAATTTGTTTTAAAAAAAAGTAATTGAAAGTGAAAATTTAAAAAAGAAAAGTAAAATAAGTGGAAAATTTTAAAAAAGAAAAGTAAAATAAGTGGAAAATAAAAAAAATAAAGTAAAAAAAAGTGGAAAATTAAAAAATAAAAGTAAATGAAAGTGGAGATTTTTTTTAAAAAAAAAAAAAAGGGAAGTGGGAATTCTTTTTAATTAAAAAAATAATAAAATAATAAAAAAATAATCTGAAAAAATTTCGATTTTTTTTCTATAAATAGAAGAGTAATGCGAGGAGAGAAGGGAGAGAAAAAAGGGAAGGAAAAAATAGAGGAGAAAATTGAGAGGGAAAAAAATTCATCTGCGCTAAGGGAATTTCTATTCGTGTCATTCTTTCTTCGTCTTTCTTTCAAAATTTCCAGCAAGTCATCACCCAAAACCCCACAAAAATACCTCATAACATCCCTTTTTACACGCCAAAAATTGGAGTCAATAGTCGAGGTCGAGGATTCCATTGGAGCTCCGTTCACTAGGTTTGATGATATTCGTCGATTATGTTTGTTCGACGTCCGTGTGAGTTATTGTACCTGTTCTTGGAGACTCATTTAATTAGAAATTTTGTATTAAAGGTTTATTCTTCCGTATGTTCTTTTTATCTTATTTCATGTACTTTTATTTATTTGCCTTTATACTTTATAAATAATAATGTAAGTTAGTCCTTAAATGCTATATGCTTAATCATGTTTTTGGAAATATGGTATTCAAACTTGCTTTAAAGTTGGGAAGATTTGGACCCTAATGAGTTTGTGCTTTAATTGTTGGGTTGTAGGGTATTGGTATATAATGGTTTATTTATTCAAATACATAAAATCATACACTTCTTCCACAAGTAATTTCATAATTCATGGCCTCCACAATAATCTCAAACTTAGGGAAAAAATAAATCATGAATGTGCTAAAATGCTTTAGGCGTACTCTTAATAAATTGAATCATCGTGATTATGTATACGTTCGCGTGACATAATTACGATTCCCAAAATTAAAACCAAAGTACGTGTTCGCGCAACTTTGGTCAAAACAATCTTAATATAATAAAATGCTATTAATTGTGTACACGTACGCGTGACATGATTTTGGCACAATAAACAAAACGGATTCACACACGTGATTCATTTCAAAGATAATTTCATATTTTAATAATTAATAGCGGATAGATAAAGCATGAAAACCAATAAATCACAATTTATCCAAAATTAATTCAAGCCAAATGTAGTCAATAAAGTGACCGTGCTAGAACTACGAGACTCGAGGAATGTCTTACACGTTCTCCTCGGTCAACAGAATTCTTTACCCGGACTTTATTTTCGCAGACCAATAATAATAGAGTCAAACCTTCCTTTGACTAGGGATTCAAATAAAATGTGACTAGGAACACCCAAAAAATCAATTTCAAGTGGCGACTCTATAAATAAAATAATCGTTACTCAAATTTGTCACTTTAATTGAAAAACCTCTTTAACCCACAATAATTCATAACACATATATCTTTTTGGGTTTTTTTTGGGGAGGGGGGGGGGGGGGAGAGAAGGGTTAAAAAGGAGGTGTGACACATGCAAAGCTTCATTGAAAGGAATTACAAAAAATAAAAAAAATGAAGAGAGGTAAAATAAGGGTAATTGAAAAAACTCTTTAACCCACAACAATCCATAACACATATATCTATTTGGATTTTATTTTTGGGGGGTTAAAAAGGAGGTGTGACACATGCAAAATTTCATTGAAAGGAATTACAAAAAAAAAATAAAAAAATGAAGAGAGCTAAAATAAGGGTAGATAACATCTAGGAAGCCAAAAAAAAAAAGGAACAAAGAAGCAATTCTTTTACTCTTTTCAAGTTATGATTACAAAAAAGAATCACGTTTGCTCCACCAAATCAAAAGTTTAGATTGTACCGAGTTCCTAATGGATTTCTTACTTAAGAAAAATCGACTAATCACCGATAAGGATTGTGGCAGCGTAATAAGTACTCTTTCATCTTTAATCATAGGTCCCGAGTTTGAGTCATAGGTATGAAGTCGTCTTATTTAGATAACGCTTCACCCCAATATTGTAAAATTTTCTGGCACGAATCAGAATTTAGTTGGGCCATAATATGAATACCGTACAACGAATGAGAAACAAAAAAAAATCGGCTAATACTAAATAACTAGCACACACAAAAAATTGCACTAGCTCGATCGTTTTTTTAAAAAATTCCTCCCAAAATAGGAAGATCTATAGTATTTCCACACTTCCCCTCCAGCATGACTCGAACCCAGGACCTAACGGTCGTGGGCGGAGGTACTTTACCAACTCGATCTAAAAGCTTAGTTTTCATGTTTTTTATTTCAATTCATAGTTATAATTAATTTTTAGTCTGCAATGCATTTTTAATCACCAGAAAACTATCATATATTTCAAAAAGTTATAATTCATATTCAAGAAATTTATTATTTCCTTGTATTCATTATTTGGCCTTTTAATTAATAAAAAGGCTTCATAATTTCCTTGTATTGACACTAAGAATGCAATAAATCTCCTTTTTTATTTTAATTTTTTAATTTCAATTTTCTCAGTTCTTAGTAGAGCTTTGCCTAATATTTTAGGACTTTGAATTAAACTATTCAAATATTTCTATTAGTAAATAAAATATATGACAACAAGATCCGATGTAGAGCAAATGTATGGCTAACATCTCGTTAATTTGAAATAACACTAACCAATATAAGAAAATATTACTAATAGATGTTATGATATGGAGCTGTAAGCTTTATGCCTCGTTAGATACTATAGCTATAAACTATAATTACGAAAACAACAAAGGTGACACTGATTTTACATACATGGAATTCTATTTTATAACTCAATTGATCAAAAATCTCTCCCTAATGCAATGAGAGTTGGACAACCCGAACTTTATACAATTTGTATGCAAATAACCTATTATACGCAACTAAGTTAGCATGTACGTTATGCAAAATACCTGTCCGATATGTGAAAAGGACTCATTTTCTTTATGTTCAGATTATGAATGCAAATTAAACTAATGCATATGGCAAATTAATTGCAAGAGTGCATACTATATGAGAGCATGATTCCTCTTTAAACTACTGCCTACGACCTCCGGACTCTCCTACATGGACATCGGATCGTAGAGCGTAAAAAATACTAACATATCTACTAAATTGATCCCAAATCACACTATGGAGTCTCCTCCTTAGATCGTGTTGGGTGTACTCCTCTTCGTTGTGATAGTAGAAGAGGTTCGGCTCGTATATGGTAGCATCCGACCAAAGATATGTCGTGACTCTTTAGTATGAGTTTGCTCTCGAGCACGTGGCAACAATTATATATATCCACTAATATTCGTCTCAGCTAGCTAGCGTAGCTAAGGACAGAAACTTTCATAAAAAGGGAAACGACTGAGATAGAATAATTAATGTAAATATGAAAGCTTATCAGAAAGTAATTATTTTTCTATTTTTGGGCAAAATAACTTATTGCTTGAATATATCAGTATTTATTTTTATTTGGGTAAAAACTGGGTCAACCAATATCTCATGTGTATTTCTAGAAAGTTATTGAAAACCATATTTCATAAAAAAAAAATCATATATTTTCATTCATTTATTGGAAACGGATAGAGAGAATGACCAAAAAAAAAAAAGGACTTTTTGGGACCGGTCGTGCAATTTTGTCCACGAAACTAACAACATTGCGAGAATGGTCCCTATATGTACAAACGCGTGTTTAATGAAATAAATTTAGACTAAAAATACCCTAAGGTTGAGCGACAGAGATAGCAGCAAAAGCAACCAAAATTGGTGAATTATGGCATGAACAAGATATAAAAATAATTGGTAGGATTTGTTATATTCTACCTAGCTATCATATTACATAGCTTACAAACTTTATGAGGTTGTCATAAGAGGAAAAAGTACGTTCTAGAAAAGTAGCAAGCAAGTTATGACAAAACGGCAGGACTTCGTGCTTTAGTCAAACTAGTTATCTTGTTGAATAACTACAAACTCCATGAGATTGTCATAATTTCTTATTTTTACTAATGGTACGTCATTAAACTTATTCCATTTACTCTACGGATTGTCTTACAAACTCAATCAGATTATCATGATTTCTAGTTTTCACTAATTGTACCTTATTGCTTATTCCATTTACTCTACGGAGTTGTCTTACAAACTCTACCAGCTTGTTATGATTTTTATTTTCTTTTACTAATGATACCTCATTAAGGTTATTTCATTTAATGTACCAGATTATCTTACAAACTCTACGAGTTTGTCATGATTTTTGATTTTCACACATGAACTTTTAAACTTATTCCATTTACTCTATCATTGTTGTTATACTTTTTTTTCATTTATTTACAACTATGACAAAAAATATAACTTTTACTTATATTGATCATAGCACTATTGAGCTAGGCTCTATCAAAATAGTATGGGCTAGTCAGTTTTCGGATTGGTAATCGAAAAATAGCCAGCGTTTACAAATTCATTGAAAAATAGCCACTATTTTAGCTTAAACGCAAAAAGTTCCAGCAGAATATGCTGGATTATGGAGCTCCAGCATATTATACTGGAATTTTCCACATTTTAGAGGTGTTTTTGTTAAATTTATTTTTACATGAAAAGTATCTAAGTTTCGATATTTTGAAATTATGGATATTTATTAATTACCAGTTGTAAATCAGACTATTTCTGATTTTTAGCTCTGCCAATCTCGTAGATTCCTCTACCAATTTCGTAGATTCTCTGCCAAATGTGTTTTACCTTATTTAGGCGCGAGAACATACGGTTATATCTGAAGGGCATATACGATCATTTGACTCGCCTAATAAATACGCAAGGGCTATTTCGACAACAAAAAAATATGACATTCTTTATAGATCAAGCAGGCACGGGGTCATGTCTTATTGATAGCGGCCTTCCACAGAAATGTGGAACGCCGCTATCTATATTCAACATCGTCCAACGGTCCGAGTTTTAATTTTTCTTCCAAAAATACACAATGTTTAATTAGGAGTTAAGTCAAACGTCCCTCCCCATCATAGTAGTCAGATTTGATAATATATATTGAAAATAAAGTAAATGAAATGACATATATTACATGTTAAAATGCACTAATAATATAAAACTCAATTATACTGTTGGTGTATATGTTTACCCGAAAAATAGATAAAGTTAAATTTACACGTAGTTCTAAGTATATGTGATATAACTTAATACAAATCGTGAGGATAAAGGTAAATCTCAAATATGAACTGCAAAGAATGTAAAATAAACAAAGTTGTAAAGAAGACGATTTTTAGGACTAAGCAAGATTGATCAGTTGTTTAGGCTTAAAAGAGTAACTCTTGAATATATGAGGATATTGTGCTTGAATTACAATGTGAGCCCTCTATCTCCAAAAACTCCCTTTCCAGAAATGATAACCCTCCTCCTTTATAGTAGAGGGATCTTACTGTAAATATAATTAAAAATACTTAGTAGGAAGTCCATGATAGATCAATTTTTCCATAATTCCTGCTAAGATTCTCTCCCCTAGTGGGATTACAACGGCTTTTGTCTGTGAGCTCGATCTTGACTCGAGCTCTTGATCTTGGCTTGAGCTCGATCTAGACTCGAGCTCTCGATCTTGGCTTGAGCTCGATCCAGACTCGATCTCTCGATCTTGGCTTAAGCTTGATTCTGGCTCGGACCCTTGAATTAATTCGGAGTCAATGTTGGTCGGTCTCTGGATCATAAGCTTGATAACTTTACTTTGCATCATAGTTCGATTTGGATTCGAGTTTGATAATGATATCGAACTCGACATTGATTGACCCCTCAGGTTCGAAGCTTGTTTGTACCATCTTCGGAACCCCATCTCGAAGTCTCACTTCGATCGCTTATCTTTTGAACTCGATCAGACGTACGAAGGCCGAAATCTATTTCGACCGTATACAGATAGTCCCCTCGTTTCTCAGGAAGAATATGGTGAGAAACGATATGATTTTTCAATGGCTCGATCGGATTATAAACTGATGTTTTCATCAGGCTTGATCATGATGCACGTGATAATTGTCCCCTCGATTTAGTCTTTCAAGGCATTTAATGCATGTCAGATGGTGGTCGGCCACCGGTGATACTGAACCGCCATCTCTTAAACCTATAAATAATCCTTCCTTTCATTTACCACTTTTACCTCTCCAATCTCCCAAATTTCCCAAGTCCATTTTTGTATTCTCTGACTTGCCCGCAAATCTGTGATTTCTCTTTGCAAAAAGCCCCTCTTCAATTTTACCAAATCTTCGTCGCTTTCTTCTATTCCTCACCTTTGAATTCGAAAATGGCGAAAATATCACAAACCATCCTCAGAAAGAGAAGGCTTCTTCTTCACAGTGTGCCGCCAAGGAGACACCGGCAGAACCATGACCTAAGGAGTGCGTTCCCGGGGCGTGTGTTCTTACTTCTGATTTTAAGGTCGATAAAGGCTCATCGGTCCCTGACCGATGTGAACCAGTATCGAGATACATGTGTTCGATAACCGAGAAGCACCTCAAACAGCTAAAGAAAGATTGCAATTGGGACAAAAAGGAAATAATATTTCCTACTTCTGACGAAGATATCGCCACTTACGTGAAAGGATTTTTGAATGTGTATACTTACTCTTTCACGTTAGGTCCCCTTAATCCTGTTATTATTGACTTATGTCGTCAATACCAAATAACCCTAGGCCAAGTCCATCCTTCTTTTTGGCGGATCATTATTTTTATGAGATACTTTGTGAACAAAACCGTGGGGATGTCGTTCACCCTCGACCATCTTATCCAATTGTACCGTCCTCGACTTTTTCGAGGAGGGTTAATAAAACTTCAACGTCGGTCTACCAAGGATCTGTTCTCGAGCATTGATGATGACATGGATTAAGGTTGGATGGGCAGGTTCGTTCGAGTGAGAACTTCGGACTTGATTTCGACCGAAAAGATGCCCTTTCCCAAGGAGTGGAATATGAAACGTAAGTGTGATCCTGCTGTTACTTCTTTCTATTTTGTTGTTTCATTTCTTTTCTCATCGATACTCTTCTTTTTGTGATGCAGCATTTCCCTGGATGCCCGGGGCAGTTCCCGATCTCAAGAAATAGGTACGAGCTCTTGTTTTGACCTCCACATACGCCGAGCGCTCATGGCGTGATTTGTCAAAGGGTCGGTGGGAGGCCAAAAACTATGGTAAGCCCCTTTCTCGTACTCTTTGGTAATTCGAACGAGATGCTTTCCAAATATTTTAATAAAATTTTCCATATGCAGGTTTGGACAAAGATGCGGTTTTGATACCCTTGTCTAACGAGGAAGAAACTTTGGCCTCCGTCCTAAAGCCGGTGAAGGAAAATAAAAGGAAAAGAGCCTCTGTTCTTGAAGATCCAAAACCGAAGAAGAGGATGGCTCGTAAGCCGAACAAGAATGCCATTCCTTTGACCGTGGAATCAGTTCTGCATCTAAGGGATGAAGACAAAGATGAAGAAGAAAACGATGGGTCCGCGCTAGCAGCCCGAACGAAGAGAACCACCGATGTCCCATCGACAACTAGATCGATGATGCTTCATGAGGCTCTGCCTCGAACTGAGGATATACTGGAGAAAGATTCGGGCAGAATCCCTGAATTATCAGAGATTGAAGACGCATACCATCGGAGCCAACATATGGGGGATATGTCTGAAGGGGCCCCTCTTGAATCCCTTCGAACCGAAGAGAATGCTCCAAGTGATTCATTTGGGGCAGCAACAATCAAAGATTCGCCCACCTTCCCCGTTGTTTCTGCAGGGGTGGTTCGGGAAGACTAAGCTTTGGGGGGCCTCGATCTAGACCAGTCTCATGATGGAGAGGATCCCTTTCGTGACATGTTTACCGGTATCGAGGACGTTGCCGGTATTAGTGATGAATCAGATCTCTTTCATGGGGTGCAGCAGGCTTTGAATCAGGTAAGCCTTAAAATTATTTTGTCGGTACTACCTTTATGTTTACTTTTCGTTTCTA
Source organism: Nicotiana otophora (assembly GCA_000715115.1). Lineage (NCBI taxonomy): Eukaryota > Viridiplantae > Streptophyta > Magnoliopsida > Solanales > Solanaceae > Nicotiana > Nicotiana otophora. Next base: position 46,005 of record AWOL01S0005095.1, read on the forward strand.
ATTTAGTTTCTTGTTTCTTTGCAGGCAGCGGGAGTTCATTGAGAAGCATGTTCTCGGTCCCAAAACGAGCTGCGTCGATACGAGGCCGACTTTTAACGGGTTACTGAGGAGAGGAACTCCCTAAAACTTCTCTTAGGGCAAAGGGAAGAGGAAATAAAAGACATCCAAGCTGAGTTGGCCAAGGCTTACCGAGATCAGACCGATCTGCCTGAGCAGGTAATGATACTTTTAAAAGCCTATGGTTTTGATACCGGAACGATGTCTAATTTTTCGATCTCACAGTTGCAGCAAAAAATTGAGATGATCGAGAAGCTTCGTGAGGATGTCGGCGTGTAAAAGCGGAGTCTTTGCAGTGGAAAGAAGGTATGGACTGCTTTGCTGCAGAGAAAGAAACTTCTCGAGCCCAGTTATCATCGGCCGAAACCCAACTTCAAAGAATGAAGGAAAAAGGCCTAGTTCAATCAAGAAGAATAGAGGAGCTCGAGGCTTGGTTGGCCTTTGTACTTACCAAGGCCGAATATGATGCCGCAAAGGCAAAGGCCGATGCGGATGCACTAGTGGCCGTCTATCGGGCCGATGCTGAAGCTGCCCAGGTCCAAGCAAGAGAGGCAGCCGAGGTAGTCGAGACCGCCGATACTCTAGCACATTGGGTCGTTGAACTTGCTAAGTGCCGATCTTGGAGGGAAACCCTTGAGGAGATCCATGCTCGTGGTTTCGACCTAGCTGAAGAGATAAAAAGGGCCAAAGAACTCGAAGTCGATGCTGAAGCCTTGGTTTTCGATGATGATGATGATGATAATGATGATGACGATGAGAGTAAGAGAGGATCCGAGAATGGGGGGGATCCCGATAGAGAAGAGACCGCTCCTGGGGATGATCAGGAAGCTTAGTCCTTAATTTTTACCTTATGATCAATCATATTAATAATTTTGTATATAAAAATATCCCCCTTTTTACCGACTTGCTTTTGTTTTGTTTCCTGTCTTGTGAAGACTTTATTCACGCCTTATGAATGTTTTCACAAGGATTTAAACAATTGAGTCAAATTTGGACTTCGTAGCCTCTATAACCGAGCGAGCGCTTACTCAAACTTGAAGTGATGTAGCCCTTAGGCTTATTAGTTGAGTTAATGATTCGACCTTGAAGAAATACAGCCTGTAGGCGTAATAGTCGAGTGAGTTCTTGCTCGAACTCGAAATAAAAGTAGCCCTTAGGCTTAGTAGTGAATGATTCGAACTCGAAGTAATGTAGCCCATAGGCGTAATGGTTGAGTGAGTGTTTGCTCGAACTCGAAATAAAAGTAGCCCATAGGCTTAGTAGTCGAGTGAATGGTTCGAACTTGAAATAATGTGGCCCGTAGGCGTAATGGTCGAGTTTATCTTAATTCTGTTTGCATAATAAATCCCCAAATAGAGAAATTTTTCTTGGATATAAGATATCGGTAAAGAGGAGAACTTTCTTTGCAAGTCATTATACGTGTGTTCGTGTTTCGCGTCTGGGTTCGGGCCAACTACATGATCATGGTTCGGTTTGACCATTTGGTTCTTACAACTTTTTCTATTGGAACCCTGTTGTTGCGAAATAACTTTCTTGCATCAGAACTTGATATATTCGAGGGCTAATGCCCCCAGTATTCGAGGTCAATTGTAAAGAGGCCTCAGATACTATTGTAAGTGCAGCACGATCATTGGTTGCCTCATTAAAAACCTTGCCAAAAAATCCATTTGGGATAAAACCGGTCTAAGGGAAAAAGAGTGCAACGCGTGCTTTCAGACATAAGGCTTCGTATTGAAGGATCCATCTTAGCTCCTGATCGAACTTCTGCATGGGTTAGTTTTGAAATGTAAATGAATATGGGAGTGTCGTACCTTAACAGTAGTATCGTTTTAGATGTGACATATTCCAATTGCTTGATAGTTGTTTGCCGTTTATAATGCCGAGCTTGTATGATTCCTTTTCGACGTTCTTGATAACCCGATATGGTCCTTCCCAATTTGGTCCTAGTTTTCCATCGTTCGGATTTCGGGTATTGAGGGTGACTTTTCTTAGCACTAAGTCCCCAGGCTTAAAATGTCTGAGCTTGGTTTTTCGATTATAGTATGTTTTGATTCGTTGCTTTTGGGCGGCCAATTGGACAAGAGCAGCTTCTCATTTTCCGTCCGATAATTCGAGGCTAGTGTTCATAGCCTCGTTATTTTGCAGTTCTGTTATGTATCGAAATCTGGCACTGGGTTCGCCGATTTCGACGGGTATCAAGGCTTCGGACCCATATACTAAGGAGAACAGGGTTGCCCCCGTACTAGATTTTGACGTTGTTCGATATGCCCAAAGAACTTCGGGTAGGATTTCTCTCCATTTTCCTTTGGCGTCGTTCAACCTCTTTTTTAGGTTTTAAATGATAGTTTTGTTTGTTGATTCGGCCTGTCCATTCCCACCGGGGTGATACGGTGTTGATAATATACTTCTTATTTTGTGATCTTCGAAGAATTTCGTCACTTTGCTGCCAACAAATTGTTCCCCATTGTCACACGTTATTTCGGCGGGTATCCCGAATCGACATACGATATGATCCTAGATAAAGTCTATAACCTCTATCTCTCTCTTACTTTCTCGAACGCTTGTGCTTCAACCTATTTAGAGAAATAGTCAGTCATAAATAAAATGAATTTATCTTTACCTGGGGTCGATGGCAAAGGGCCGGCGATATCCATTCCCCATTTCATGAATGGCCATGGGGATAGGACTGAGTGAAGTTGCTCCCCGGGTTGATGGATAATTGGTGCAAACCTTTGACATTTGTCACATTTTCGAACAAATTCCTTCGCATCTTTTCCCATATCGACAAAATAATACCATGCCCTGATTATTTTTTGGACTAGCGGATCTCCACTAGAGTGATTCCCACAAGTGCCCTCGTGCACCTCACGTAGGATGTAATCGGTATCTCCTGGACCCAAACATACTGCCAATGGTCCATCGAATGTCCTTCGGCATTGCGTTCCATCCAAAGCCAGCGTGAATCGAGCAACTTTAGTCCGTAGTGCCCTTGAATCTTAAGGGTCCGATGAGAGCTTTTCATTTTTTAAGTATTTAATATACTTATTTCTCCAATCCTAAGTTAAGCTCGTAGAGTTTATCTAGGCATGACCTTCTTCGATCACGGATCTCGAGAGTTGAATGACAGTCCCCGAGCTCAAGTCACCTTCCTCAACCGATGAACCCAAATTCTCAAGTGCATCGGCCTCACTGTTTTGCTCTCGTGGAATATGCTGTGAAGTCCATTGTTTGAAATGGTGCAAAGTGACATGTAGTTTGTCCAAATACCTTTGCATTATATCTTCTCGAACTTCGAAGGTTTTGTTTACTTGACTTACCACCAGCAAAGAGTCACATTTGGCTTCAATGACTTCTGCCCAAGTTTTTAGCTAGCTCGATACCTGCAATCATGACCTCATACTCAGCCTCGTTGTTAGTCAACCTGGTAGTTTTAATAGATTGCCTAATAGTGTTGCCCGTGGGTGGCTTTAAAACTATGCCTAGCCCCGACCCCTTCACGTTCGAAACCCCGTCCGTAAAAAGGGTCCATACCCCGATGATGTACCTAATTTCAACAAAAGTTATTTTTCGACTTCGGGTACGAGGGTTGGCGTAAAATCGGCCACTAAGTCTGCTAAGATTTGAGACTTGATGGCCGTACGGGGTTGATATTCAATATCGTACCCACTGAGTTCGACGGCCCATTTGGCCAATCGGCATGATAGTTCGGGCTTGTGAAAAATATTGCGAAGCGGGTAAGTGGTTAATACGCATATGGGGTGACATTGAAAGTACAGTCTTAACTTCATAGAGGCGCTTATTAGTGCAAGTGCCAATTTTTCTAGGTGCGGATATCTGGTTTCTGCTTTATCCAAGGTCCGACTTATATAATAAACGGGAAATTGCGTACCATGCTCTTCTCGAACTAGGACACAGCTTACTGCAATTTCCGATACTGCCAAGTACAAGCAAAGTTTTTCGTCTGTTTTAGGAGTGTGAAGTAGTGGTGGGCTCGATAAATATCGTTTTAGTTCCTCTAATGCCTATTGGCATTCCGGGTCCAAGCGAAATCGTTCTTCTTTTTTAGTAGAGAGAAAAATTTGTGACCTCGATCTGATGATCTCGAAATGAATCTGCCTAAGGTTGCAATCCATCCTGTTAGCCTTTGTACAGCTTTCACGCTGTCCACGATGGTGATGTCTTCGATGGCCTTGATTTTGTCGGGGTTAATATAGATTTCCCGATTTGACACCATGAAGCCGAGGAACTTGCCCGAACCGACCCCAAAAGCATATTTTTCGGGGTTGAGCTTCATGTTGTATTTTTTCAAAATCTCGAACGTTTCCTGTAAATGGGTCAAATGGTCCTCTGCGCGCATGGACTTAACTAGCATGTCATCAATATAAACTTCCATTGATTTACCTATTTATTCTTCGAGCATTTTATTTACTAGGCGTTGGTAAGTAGCCCCTGTATTTTTTAGCCCGAAGGGCATCACATTATAACAATATGTTTCATATTTGGTGACAAATGAAGTCTTTTTCTGGTCCTCCAGGTTCATCTGGATTTGATTATACCCGGAATATGCATTGAGAAAAGTGAGGATCTCGTGGCCGGCCGTGGTATCGATCATACGATCGATGTTGGGCAGCGGAAAGGAATATTTGGGGCATGATTTGTTCAAATCCTTATAGTCCACGCACATTCTAAGTTTGTTCCCTTTTTAGGTACTACAACTACATTGGCTAACCATTCGGGATATTTCACCTCCCGAATAGACCATATCTTGAGAAGTTTGGTTACCTTGTCCTTTATGAATGTGTCCTTTACCTTAGACTGGGGTCTTCTCTTTTTCTTCACCGGTCTGAACCTAGGGTCCAAGCTTAGCCGATGCGTCGTGTGGTCCGGTGGGATCCCTGTTATATCTAAATGGGACCAGGCAAAACAATCAATGTTATCGATAAGAAATTGAATAAGTTTCTTTCTGAGTTCGGGGCTCAACCCCGTTCCTAGGTATACCTTCCATTTGGGCCAGTGCTCGATTAGTGTGACTTGCTCCAGTTCCTAAATCATTGATTTGGTGGCGTCAGAGTCATTGGGAATCATGAAGGATCGAGGGATCCTCTGATCATCATCTTCTTCGATCCTCTGGTTATCTGGTTGGGTCAAGGCCGATGTCTGTGATTGCTATTTGGTATCTCGTTCCCCTTCTGAGCCCGATCCTTTTACTGGCGAATGTGAGGATATTAGTTTCACTTCCTCGACGGCAAACATTTCTCTTGCGGCTGGTTGTTCTTTGTACACTATTTCGACCCCTCTCGATGTTGAGAATTTGAGGACCTGGTGTAGGGTTGAAGATACACCTCTCATATTGTGGATCCATGACCTTCCGAAAAGGACGTTGTATCTCATATTGCCTTCGATCACATGGAACTTCATTTCCTGGATGGTTCCGGCCACGCTTATTGGTAGAATTATCTCGCCTATGGTGGCTTCACATGCCATATTAAATCCATTTAGAACCAGGGTTGCGGGTACGATCTCGTCCTACATGCCGAGTTGTTCTACGACCTTCAATGTGATGACGTTGGACGAGCTACCTTGATCAATCAACACACGCTTAACTTTAGTTTTATTCATGAGTATAGATATTACCAGTGCATCGTTATGAGGTTGTATGATTCCTTATGCATCTTCATCACTGAAGGACAAAGTTCCTATGTGTGTGTAATCTTGAGTTCGAGATCGCTTTTCTCTCACAATCGATGTCTTAGTGCGTTTAAGCACTGGTCCCTGAGGTATATTGGCATCGCCGATGATCATGTGAATGACGTGATGTGGTTCTTCTTGTTCGTTTTGCTTGCCGAAATCCCTGTTTTTAAAATGGGTTTTTGCCCTATCGCTAAACAATTCTCGAATGTGCCCTTTGTTGAATAACCGGGCTACTTCCTCTCTTAGTTGCCTGTAATCTTCTGTTATGTGGCCATGGGTGCCATGATATTCGCACATTTGATTGGGATTCCTCTGGGCAGGATCGGTCTGCATGGGTCGAGGCCATTTAGTATCTTTGATGTGTCCGATAGCCGAAACGATGGCGGATGCATCGATGCTAAAGTTATATTCTGTTAGCCGAGGTGCTTCCTTAGATCCGGCAGGCCTATCGAACCTACCTCTGTTCATCATCCCCCGGGACCCTTGACCTCGATCACTTCTTTTGTTATTTTTCTCGAGGTTATGTCTCAATTAACTGACTCTATGGTTTCCATTGTATGGTTGGTATCGATCCCCGATCAGACCTCGTTCTCGATTAGTACCCCTTCGAACAGTGGGTTCAGACCCCAATTGATCATCTTCGACCCTAATTTTTGATTGGTATTGATTGTGCACGTCGGCCCACGTGATGGCTGGGTATTCGATCAGGTTATGCTTTAATCGCCGTGAAGCCGTCGATCTTTGTTCTTTCAAACCTTGAGTGAAAGCCTGAACAGCCCAATCGTCTGTGACTGGTGGCAAGTCCATTCGCTCCATTTGAAAACAAGATATGAACTCCCTCAACATCTCGTTAGCCTTTTGTCTTACCTTGAAAAGGTTTGATTTCCTTGTTGCGACTTTTATGGCACCGACATGTGCTTTCACAAAAGAATCTACTAACCTGGCGAACGAGTCGATGGAAATTGGTGGTAGGTTGTGATACCAAATCATTGCCCCATTCGAGAGGGTCTCTCCGTATTTTTTTTACCAACACAGATTCGATTTCATCGTCTTCTAAATCATTGCCCTTGATGGCACATGTGTAAGAAGTGACGTGCTCGTTGGGATCGATTATTCCGTTATATTTGGGAATTTCGAGCATACGAAATTGTTTGGGGATTGGTTTCGGGGCTGTGCTCGAGGGAAAAGGTTTTTGCACGAATGTTTTTGAATCCAACCCTTTTATCATTGGTGGAGCTCCCGGGATCTGATCGACCCTAGAGTTATAGGTTCTACTTTTTAATCGTTGGCTTCGACTCGCTTTGTGAGTTCCTTGAGCAATTTAGCAACTTTGGGAGTAGTCCACGATTTTTGCTCATTTGACTTCACTATGGCTGGCCCCGTTCTGTGGGTGATTTCTCGAGGTGGATTGGGCTCCGGTCTACTTTCTAGCTGGGCTTGGCTCTGTAACTGAGCTATTGCTTCTTGTTGGACTTGCAACATTTCGAAAATCACATGCAAGCTAATGTCTTTTTCCTCGACATTATGGATATCTCGAGCTGCACACCGAGTACCACCATGGATGCTATTCTCGGGTTCAGCATGTAGGTTCGCCTCAATGGCTACATGCGAATTGATATCTATTGGTGCTCCGATTCGAGCTCCAACGACGTTTACAAGTGGTCTTTCAGTATTGGGTGTCAAGTTGTTATTTGCGTCTTGAAGGTCGGATCCGTTGTCGATTGGTGAAGCCATTTGATTGGTGGCTAGTCGTAGCTAATCCGAAATTCAAGATATTTTCGGAAACAAGCACAAAACACAAGGGCGTGTTTTTTCAGATTCGTATCAAATAACCACTGTTATCCTTAGCCCCACGGTGGGGGCCAAACTGTTTATCCGAAAAATGGATAAAGTTGATTTTATACGTAGTTCTAAGGATATGTGATATAGCTTAATACAAATTGTGAGGATAAAAACAAATATCAAATATGAACTGCAAAAAATGTAAAATAAACAAAGTTGTAAAGAAGACGATTTTTAGGACTAAGCAAGATGGATCAGCCTTTTAGGCTTAAAAGAGTAACTCTTGAATATATGAGGATATCGTGCTTGAATTACGATATGAGCGCTCTATCTCCAAAAACTCCCTTTCCAGAAATGATATCCCTCCTCCTTTATAGTAGAGGGATCTTACTTTAAATATAATTAAAAATACTCAGTGGGAAGTGCATGATAGATCAGTTTTTCTACAATTCTTGCCAAGATTCTCTACCCTAGTGGGATTGCAACGGCTTTTGTCTGTGAGCTCGATCTTGACTCAAGCTCTCGATCTTGGCTTGAGCTCGATCCAGACTCGAGCTCTCGATCTTGGCTTAAGCTCGATTCTGGCTCGGACCCTTAAATTGATTCGGAGTCAATGTTGGTCGGTCTCTAGATCATAAGCTTGATAGCTTTACTTTGCATTATAGTTCGATTTGGATTTGAGTTTGATAATGATATCGAACTCGACATTGATCGGTCCCTCGGGTTCTAAGCTTGTTTGTACCATCTTCGGAACCCATCTCGAACTCTCACTTCGATCACTTATCTTTCGAACTCGATCAGACGTACGAATGCCGAAATCTATTTCGACCGTATAGAGTATACATGTAAACTATCAAATATACAGAATGAATATGCTATCATTTACCAATACAAAGTTAACGAAGAACAAGGTTTAAACCAAGCTAGTAGTGACAATGACAAACAGCTTGATATATATATATATATATAGCAACGCATCATGATCTCAAACTCATCAAACCATTAATATCACATTGAGCAATGCGCGTAATTTTGAAAGAACTGGTTAAATATTAGTAAAATGATTAGATCAAAAGTTGAAATTCAAGAAATATTTTGTTTTCTTGCTCATGTGATATAATAAATTTTAATCACATTGTAACTTAAGCCTATTTATAGTAGTAGTTATTTAAGTGCGATTAACCAATTTAGGCCCCGTTATTTAGACTGTATTAACTTTAATGAATTCTGTGTAACAAATCTCCCTAAGGAGCAACAGAAATGAAATCAACATAGCTGGTGTATACTAACTGATTTATAACGACTAACTAACTATAGTTCAAGTAACTGCCTAGGTTAAGTTAAACTAACCACACCTAGTTGAAACTCTTTAGGAAAAATATGTTTATATTCCAGTACTGCATCTTCCCGTGGGATTTTGCAAGAGAAAACCCCTGACATTAACCCATATACAGTGTTGATAAAATCTTTTGAGTTAATTCCCTCTGTTTTTTGGGTTGAAATATCTGAAAGAATTTCTGTAATCAACATAATTTACTTTAATACGTAATGTGCAAATAGAGTGGTTACTCCCTTTCTGTAATCATGCAACTCTTTTATGCAGTAGTATTGAATACGGTCGAAATAGATTTCGGTCTTCCTACGTTCGATCGAGTTCGAATGGTAAGTAATCAGAATGAGATTTTGGGATGAGTTCGAAGGCAGTACAAACGAGCTTCGAGTCCGAAGGCTGATAGAGGAGTCGGCTCGATACTTTTATCGAGCCCGTGACCAAATCGATCCGCAAGGAATTGCTTCGAGGTTAGAAATGCGCTACGCCCACCCCGGAGGTCGAACTCAAGCCAAAATTGAGGGCTCGACCCGATAACGAGTTCGAGCCAGTGTCGAACTCACAGACAAGAGCCGTTACAACCGCACTAAGAGAGAGAATCTTGACGGAAATCGAGGAAGAGAAAATTCATCATGGGTCCTCCACTATATGCTTTATTTTATTATAAATAAAGTAGGATCCCTCTATTATAAAAAGAGGAATCCTTGTAAGCATACAGACACAGAGAATACACGGTAACAAAAGATCACTTCTCATATTGAAAGATATCTTCTCATGCTTGTTTTATTTTACCTTATTCATTCTTTTGCTCACTATTCCCATTCTCATAGCCAAGAATACACATATTTCTATTTCTCTATACGATTTGTATTAAATTGTATCACATATCCTTAGAACCATACACAAATTTAACATTATCTGATTTTTCGGCTAAACAGTTTGGCGTCCACCGTGGAGCTAAGGATAACAATGATTGTTTGATATAAATCTGCGGTACACACCAATTTACAACTTCGAATCATCAATGGCTTTACCTATCGACTACGAAGCCGACCTTAAAGATGAAACCAACAACTTGGTACCCGGGGCCGGAAGGCCGCTTGACGATGGTACTGAGGCTCGAATCGAAGTACCCGAAATTTGAGTCGAAGTACCGTTAGATCTCAATTCACAAGTAACTCTTTAGGCGAACCAATGTTCTGAATCGAAAAAAAGCATTTAGGGCGGTACTCGATCCGTAGCTCGAGACACCCATAACATGGGGGAAATCGGAGTCAACTTGCGCATGATTTTCGAGATGTTATAAGCCCAACAAGTAGCGATAGCTTAGTTGAAGATCCAAACTCATATACAAAGCAGGCTAGATCCAAATCCGCTTCGATAAATCACCCCCAGAACGGAGCAAGAATCGGGGACCACTCTCGAAATTACTAAATTGCTCGAGGAACTCACAAAACGAGTCGAAGCAAACGACAAGAGAGTGGAAATATACAATGCCAGGGTCGATCAGATCTCGGGAGCTCCACCAATGATAAAAGGGTTGATTCGAAAAAATTCTTACAAAAGACTTTTCCCTTGAGTGCGGTCCCAAAACCAATCCCCAAAAAATTCTGTATGCCCGAAATTCCCAAATATAACGGTACGACCGATCCTAACGAACACGTCACCTCTTACACATATGCCATAAAGGGTAACGATTTGGAGGACAATGAGATCGAATCCGTGTTGTTGAAAAGGTTCGGGGAGACCCTCTCGAAGGGAGCGATGATTTGGTATCACAATCTGCCGCCGAATTCCATCGATTTTTTTGCCATGTTAGCAGATTCGTTCATAAAGGCACATGCTGGTGCCATAAAGGTTGCAACAAGGAAATCATACCTCTTCAAAGTAAAGCAAAGGGGTAATGAAATGCTGAGGGAATTCGTATCCTGATTTTAAATAGAACGCATGGAATTGCCACCGGTCACAGACGATTGGGCCATCCAAGCTTTCACCCAAGGGTTGAACGAGCAAAGTTCGATAACATCACGTCGGCTGAAGCAACATTTGATCGAGTAGCCAACAATTACTTGGACAGATATACACACCCGATATCAGTCAAAAATTAGGGTCAAAGATGACAAGTTGGGAGCTTCATCTAGATCCATGCATCAGAACAGGACAACTACTAAAAACCAAAGGGAGATCGACAGAGAACAAAGGTCGAACAGAGACCGATATCAACCGTATGTTGCAGATCGAATGAACAACGGTTCGACACGCAACACCGCTCAGAACAATCGAAGGATTGATCGAGGGAAAAATTCTCGGGGACTTATGAGCAAGAGCGGCTTTGATAAATATGTCGATCCTATAGAAGCACCTTTGTTATCAGAATATAACTTTAGCGTTGATGCATCCGCCATCGTGTCTGCTATCGGACGCATCAAAGACACTAGATGGCCTCGACCCATGCAGATCAATCCTGCCCAAAGGAATCCCAATCAAATGTACGAATATAATGGCACCCATGGCCACAGAATGGAAGATTGCAGGCAACTAAGAGAGGAAGTAGACCGGTTATTTAACAAAGGCCACCTTCAGGAATTTTTTAGCGATAGGGCGAGGAACCATTTTAAAAATAGGGATTACGACAAGCAAAACGAGTAGGAAGAGCCGCAGCACGTCATTCACATTATCATCGGCGGTGCCGATACCCCTCAGGGACCAGTGCTTAAACGCACTAAAACATCAATTGTGAGGGGAAAACGATCTCGAACTCAGGATTACACACCCATAGGAACTTTGTCCTTCAATGATGAAGATGAAGAAGGGGTCGTACAACCTCATAACGATGCACTGGTAATATCCGTGCTCATGAATAAAACTAAAGTTAAGCGTGTGTTGATTGATCCAGGTAGCTCGACCAATATCATCAGATTAATGGTCGTAGAACAGCTTGGCCTGTGGGACCAGATCGTACCCGCATCCCTGGTTCTAAATGGATTCAATATGCATGTGAAACCACCAAATGCGAGATAATTCTACCAATAAATATGGCCGGAACTATCCAGGAAATGAAGTTTCAGGTGATCAAAGGCGACACGAGGTACAACGCCCTTTTCGGAAGACCATGGATCCACAACATGAGAGTTGTACCTTCGACCCTACACCAAGTCCTCAAATTCCCAACATCGAGAAGAGTCAAAACAGTTTACGGAGAACAACCAGTCGCAAAAGAAATGTTCGTCGTCGAGGAAGCCAAACCAATATCCTCGCTTTCGTCAGTAAACGGATCGGCCTCAAAAGGAGAACGAGACACCAAATAGTAATCATAAACATCGATTTTGACCCAACCAGATAACCAGATGATCGAAGCACATGATGATCAGAGGGTCCCTAGATCCTTCGTGATTCCCGATGACTCCAACGCCACCAAATCAACAATTGAGGAATTGGAGCAAGTCACACTAATCGAGCACTAGCCCGAACGAAAGGTATACCTGGGAACGGGGTTGAGCCCCAAACTCAGGAAGAAACTTGTTCAATTTCTTATTGATAACATTGATTGTTTTGCCTGGTCCCATTTAGATATAACATGGATTCCACCGTACATAACGACGCATCGGCTAAGCTTGTACCCTAAGTTCAGACAGGTAAAGCAAAAGAGAAGACTCCAGTCCGAGGTAAAACACGCATTCGTAAAAGACGAGGTAACCAAACTTCTTAAGATAGGGTCAATTCAGGAGGTGAAATATCCTGAATGGTTAGCCAATATAGTTGTAGTGCCTAAAAAGAAATAAACTTAGAATGTGCGTGGACTATAAGGATTTAAATAAAGCATGCCCCAAAGATTCTTTTCCACTACCCAACATCGATCGCATGATCGATGCCACGACCGATCACGAGATCCTCACTTTTCTCGATGCCTATTCTGGGTATAATCAAATCCGGATGAACCCAAAGGACCAGGAAAAGACTTCATTTGTCACCAAATATGGAACATATTGTTATAATGTAATGCCCTTCGGGCTAAAAATGGGGGGGCTACTTACCAATGCCTAGTAAATAAAATGTTCGAAGAACAAATAGGTAAATCAATGGAAGTTTATACTGATGACATGCTAGTTAAGTCCCTGCGCGTAGAGGACCATCTGACCCATTTGCAGGAAACGTTCGAGATTTTGAGGAAATACAACACAAAACTCAACCCCGAAAAATGTGCTTTCGGGGTCGGTTCGGGCAAGTTCCTCGGCTGCATGGTGTCAAATCGGGGAATCGAGATTAACCCCGATAAAATCAAGGCCATCGAAGATATCACCATCGTAGACAGCGTAAAAGCTGTACAAAGGCTAACAGGATGAATTGCGGCCCTAGGCCGATTCATTTCGAGATCATCAGATCAAAGTCACAAAATTTTCTTCCTACTAAAAAAAAAGAATGATTTTTCTTGGACCCCGGAATGCCAACGGGCATTGAAGGAACTGAAACAATATCTGTCGATCCCACCACTACTTCACACTCCGAAAGCATATGAAAAACTTCGCTTATACTTGGCAGTATCAGAAATCGAAGTAAGCGGTGTCCTAGTTCGGGAAGAGAAAGATACGTAATTTTCCATTTATTATATATGTCGAACCTTAGGAGAAGCAGAAGCTAGATATTCACACCTAGAAAAATTAGCATTTGCACTGATAAGCGCCTCTAGAAAGTTACGACCATACTTTTAATGTCACCCCATATGCGTATTAATAACTTACCCACTTCGTAATATTTTGCACAAGCCCGAACTATCGGGCTGATTGGACAAATGGGTCGTCGAACGCAGTAGGTATGATATCGAATATCAACCCCGTACGGCTATCAAGTCTCAAATTTTAGCAGACTTCGTGGTTGATTTCACGCCAACCCTCGTACCCGAAGTCGAAAAAGAATTCCTGCTAAAATCGGGTACGTCCTCGAGGTTATGGACCCTTTTTACAGATGGGGCCTCGAACGTAAAAGGGTCCGGGTTAGGCATAGTTTTAAAGCCACCCACAGGTAACACCATTAGGCAATCTATTAAAACTACCAGGTTAACTAATAACGAGGCCGAGTATGAGGCTATGATTGCAGGTCTCGAGCTAGCTAAAAACTTGGGAGTAGAAATCATCGAAGCCAAATGTGACTCTCTGTTGGTGGTAAGTCAAGTAAACACAACCTTCGAAGTTAAAGAGGATAGAATGCGAAGGTGTTTGGACAAACTACATGTCACTTTGCACCATTTCAAACAATGGACTTTATAGCACGTTCCACGAGAGCAAAACAGTGAGGCTGATGCACTTGTAAATTTGGGATCATCGGTCGAGAAAGGTGACTTGAGCTCGGGGATAGTCGTTCAACTCTCGAGATCCGTGATCGAAGAAGGTCACGCCAAGATAAATTCTACAAGCTTAATCTAGGATTAGAGAAATAAGTATATTGAATACTTAAAGGACGGAAAGCTCCCATCAGAACCTAAAGATTCAAGATCCCTACGGACTAAAGATGCTCGATTCACGATGGCTTCAGATGGAATGTTATACCGAAGGACATTCAATGGACCACTGGCAGTATGCTTGGGTACAGGAGATACCGATTACATCTTACGCGAGGTGCACGAGGGTACTTGTGGGAATCACTCCGGTGCCGATCTATTAGTCCGAAAAAGAATCAGGGCAGGGTACTACTGGATTGATATGGGCAAAAATACGAAGGAAGTTGTTCGAAAATGTGACAAATGTCAAAGGTTTGCACCAATGATCCATCAACCAGGAGAGCAACTTCACTCGGTCCTATCCCCATGGCCATTCATGAAATGGGGAATGGATATCTTCGGCCCTCTGCCATCGACCCCAGGTAAAGCGAGATTCATCTTATTTATGACTGACTATTTATCTAAATGGGTTGAAGCACATGCGTTCGAGAAAGTAAGAGAGAAAGAAGTTATAGACTTTATCTGGGATCATATCATATGCCGATTCGGGATAGCCGCCGAAATAGTATGTGACAATGTGAAACAATTTGTGGGCAGCAAAATGACAAAATTCTTCGAAGACCATATAATAAGAAGGATATTATCAACACCGTATCACCCTAGTGGGAACGGACATGCCGAATCAACGAACAAAACCATCATTTAGAACCTAAAGAAGAGGTTGAACGACGCTAAAGGAAAGTGGAGAGAAATCCTACCCGAAGTCCTTTGGGCATATCGAACGACGTCGAAATCTAGTACGAGGGCGACCCCATTCTCCTTAGTATATGGGTCCGAAGCATTGATACCAGTCGAAGTCGGCGAACCCAGTACTAGATTTCGATACATGACAGAAGAATCAAATAACTAGACTATGAAAACTAGCCTCGAATTATCAGACGAAAGACGAGAAGCTGCTCTCGCCCAATTGGCTGCCTAAAAGCAGCGAATCGAAAGATATTATAATCGAAGAACCAAGCTCTGCCATTTCAATCCCGAGGACTTAGTACTAAGGAAAGTCACCATCAATACCCGAAATTCGAACGAAGGAAAACTAGGACCAAATTGGGAAGGACCATATCAGGTTCTCGAGAACGTCGGAAAGGGATCATACAGGCTTGGCATTATAAACGGAAAACAACTATCAAGCAATTGGAATGTGTCACATCTAAAATGATACTACTTCTAAAGTACGACCCTTTTCATATTCATTTACATTTCAAAACTGACCCCTGCAGAAGTCCGAGCAGGAGCTAAGATGGATCCTTTACCATAGATCTGAAAGCACGCGTTGCACTCTTTTTCCCTTTGACCAGTTTTATCCCAAATGGTTTTTTTCGGCAAGGTTTTTAACGAGGCAACCAAAGAATGTATTGCACTTACAACAGTATCCGAGGCCTCTTTACAATCGACCTCGAATACTGGGGGGGGGGAGAATTAGCCTTCAAATATATCAAATTCTGAAGCAAAAAAGTTATTTCGCAAACAACGGGGTTTCAATAGGAAAAGTTGTAAGAGCCAAATGGTCAAAACAAACCATGCTCATGTAGTTGGCCCGAACCCAGGCGCGAAACACGAACACATGTTTAGTGACTTGCAAAGAAAATTTTCCTCTTTACCGATATCTTATATCAAAGAAATATTCCTCTATTTGGAGATTTATTACACAAACAGAGTTAAGATAAATTCGACTACTAAGCCCACGGGCTACTTCATTTCGAATTAGAGCAAGCACTCACTCGGCCATTATGCTTACGGGCTACATTACTTCGAGTTCGAATCATTCACTCGACTACTAAGCTTACGAGATACTTTCATTTCGAGTTCGAGCAAGCACTCACTCGACCATTACGCCTACGAACCACTTTATCCTGAGTCGAATCATTTACTCGACTACTAAGCCCACATGCTACTTTGTTTCGAGTCCGAGCAAGCACTCAGTTGACCATTATGCCTACGGGCTACATTACTTCGAGTTTGAATCATTCACTCGACTATTAAGCCTACAGGCTACTTTTATTTCGAGTTCGAATCATTCACTCGACTACTAAGCCTACGGGCTACCTTCATCTCGAGTTCGAACAAGCACTCACTCGACCATTATGCCTACGAGCCACTTTATCCTGAGTCGAATCGTTCACTCGACTACTAAGCCCATAAGCTACTTTATTTCGAGTCCGAGTAAGCACTCACTCGACCATTACGCCTACGGGCTACATTACTTCGAGTTCGAATCATTCACTCGACTATTAAGCCTACGGGCTACTTTTATTTCAAGTTTGAATCATTCAGTCGACTACTAAGCCTACGTGCTACTTTTATTACGAGTTCGAGCAAGCACTCACTCGACCATTACGCCTACGGGCTACATTACTTCGAGTTCGAATCATTCACTCGACTATTAAGCCTACGGGCTACTTTTATTTCAAGTTTGAATCATTCAGTCGACTACTAAGCCTACGTGCTACTTTTATTACGAGTTCGAGCAAGCACTCACTCGACCATTACGACTATGGGATATGTTATTTCTAGTTCAAATCATTCACACGACTACTAAGCCCACGGGATACTTTATTTCGAGTTCAAACAAGCACTCACTCGACCATTACGCCTACGGGCTACATTACTTCGAGTTCGAATCATTCACTCGACTGCTAAGTCTACGGGCTACTTTCATTTCGAGTTCGAGAAAGCACTCACTCGACCTTTACACCTACGGGCTACATTACTTCGAGTTCGAATCATTCACTCGACTGCTAAGTCTACGGGCTACTTTCATTTCGAGTTCGAGAAAGCACTCACTCGACCTTTACACCTACGGGCTACATTACTTCGAGTTCGAATCATTCACTCGACTGCTAAGTCTACGGGCTACTTTCATTTCGAGTTCGAGAAAGCACTCACTCGACCTTTACACCTACGGGCTACATTACTTTGAGTTCGAATCATTGACTCGACTTATAATCCTAGGGGCTACATCCCTTCAAATTTGAATAAGCATTCGCTCGATTATAGAGGCTACGAAATCCAGAATTTGATTAAGTTGATTAAATCGTTGTGAAAACATTTATAAGGCATGTATAAAGTCTTCATAAAACAGAAGCAAGTCGGCAAAGTTGTCTATATACACAATCGTCTACATGATTGATTACAAACGTAAACACTAAGGACTAAGATTCCTGGTCATCCTCAGGAGCGGTTTCTTCTCTATCGGGCTCCCCCCGTTCTCGGATCCGCTCTTGCTACCATCATCATCATCACCATCGCCATCAGAAGCCAAGGATTCAACTTCAACTTCGAGCTCTTAGCCTTTTTATCTCTTCAGCAAGGTCGAAACCTCGAGCGTGTATCTCCTCGAGGGTCTCCCTCCGAGACTGACACTTAGCAAGTTCGGCAACCCAATGTGCTCGAGTATCAACAGTATCCGCCACCTTTCATGCCTCCATCTGAGCAGCCTTGGCATCAGCCCGATACATGCCAATGGACTTGTCCGCCATGACTTTCGACGACTCAACCTCCGCCTTGGCTTCAGCAAGCAGTGTTTCAAGCTCCTCAATCCTCTTAGCCTGAGCCGAACCTTTTTGCTTAACGCTTCGAAGCTGAACATCGACCGATAATAATTTGGCCAAGATGGTTTCTTTTTCCGCAGCCAGGCGGTCGATAGTCACCTTCCACCGATTACATTCAACCTTGATTTGATCGAGTTCTTCCCGAAGTAACCCGATCTTTTCAACCTTTTGCTGCAGCTGAGATAACAAAGGGTTAACTTCCACAGTTGAGTCAAACCCATACTCTAACAGAACGAGGCTCACCTGCTTATCTAGTTCGACCTCTTCTTCACGAGCCTTAGCCAAATCTGCTTGGAGGTCCTTTATAGCCTCGTCCTTTTGGCTGCAAAGAAGCCGCAGGGCATCTCTCTCCCCCGAGACATTCTGAAGCTTGACCTCGCACTGGCTGAGGTTGACTTGAAACCTACTAATGGCTTGCACAGTAGGGAAAGAACACAAGTCAAGTTTGGAAAAGAACGAAAAAACCAAGTACAGTAAAATCATTACCCTAGAAATGAAACGTTGGGCCTCTTCTAGGAGAAAAGAATCATCACTAATGTCGGAGGCATCATCGACTCCAGTAAAGCAATTTCGAAAAGGGTCCCCTACACTAGAGCCTCCGCCCAAATCGGGGGTCTTCAATTCTCGAGCCTCCTTTAATGCCTCCTCAGAAAAGGTTGGAAGAGAAGGCAAATGACCCACTGTCATGGTCCCAAGAGAATCGCTCAGGATGCTCTGATCGAGACTCGGGGTACCGGAACCAACCCCGACCGGTACAACCGCCATCGGCTCAGAAGCTCTGGCGACCTCGATAGTTTTTACAGATTGGATCACCAAAGCCGAGGCATCATCTTTTTCTTCTTCTCTCAGTCGTTGGACCGAGTTCATCGAAAAAGCGATTGCCTTCCTCCTCACCCTTCTAGTTTTGGGCTTGGGGTCATCTGACCGAGAGACAACTTTTCGCTATTTATCTTACTCTGGTTCCGGGACTGGGGACTTGGTTCCTTCTTCACCACTTGAATGCCTCAAAACGACATCCTTGGTTACACCTGCATGAAAGGCAATCGGTGACAAATGGAGCATAAAAAATATTTCGAAGAACACGAGAAGTAACCCTTACCTTGATTCTTGGCCTCCCATCTACCTTTTGCCAAATCACGCCAAGCGCGTTCGGCATAAGAGGAAGTCGATCCTAACTTCCGAACCCAATCCTCGAGGTCGGGTACCGCTTGTGGCATCCAAGGGGCAGTTGTATATCGGAGAAAGACATCAGATAAAATCGGAAAAAAATACGAAAAGCAACATCTTATGAAAACCACTTACGGTCAAAAGTCTATTCCTTGAGGAACAACATATTCTCTTCCGGAATGAGGTCACGGGTACTCACCCGGATATAATGGCCCATCCAACCCCGATCCTTGTCCTCGTCGATGCTCAATATCAAATCCTTCGGTGCTCGACGATGAAGCCTGATTAGTCCTCGAAAGATTTGAGGCCGATAAAGTCTTATAAGGTAATTCAAGGAAACTTCCAGCCCCCCGGCCTTGTTAGAGAAAAAGCGAAGTAAGGTTACAATACGCCATAGAGAGGGATGCATTTGACCAAGGGTGACCTGATATCTTTTGCAAAAATTGATGATCACCGGGTCGACGGGACCCAACGTGAAGGGGTAAGTGTAAACACTTAAAAATCCCTCCACATGGGTGATGACGCTCTTTTCGGGGGAGGGAATTTGCAACACAACCTCGGAACCCCAGTTGCATTCTTTCCTCACAGCCTCGAGATAACCCTCCATTATCGAGCACATGTACATCAACACATGCTCACATCGACCCGAAACAGATGAAGGATTCTCAACCTTAAAATCGATCTTCAGAGTACACGGGCCGGGAACATACTCATAAGTAGGAGGTTCCACCGGCGCCTTGTCGCCGGACGACCGTGAAGAAGAAGCTTTCTCCTTCTGAGGTACATTTTTCGAAGTTTTGGCCATTGATATGAGAGAAAGAAAGGCAAAGGAAGATGAAAAGTTGATGTAGATGGCTCTACAAGCGGCGAAATAGAGAGAAAGGGTAAGAAAATTTGGAAGAGTGAAAGATGTAAAAGTGGTAAATGTTAGATGGAGGGGTTATTTATAGGCTTGCATCGTGACGACTAAATATCATAGGTGGCCAACTACCGTCTGACATGTATTAAATACCTTGAAAAGACTAAATCAATGGGACAGCTATCACATACGTCATGATCGAGCCCTGTGAAAACATCAGCTTATAACCCGATCGAACCGTTGAAGATCATATCAATTCTCACCACATCATTCCTGAGAAATGAGGGGACTATCTGTATACGGTCGAAATAGATTTCGACTTTCCTACGTTCGATCGAGTTCGAATGGTAAGACCCCGGAGTGGGATTTTGGGATGATTTCTGAAGGCAGTACAAACGAGCCTCGAGACCGAAGGCTGATCGAGGAGTCGGCTTGATACTTTTATCGAGCCCGTGATCAAATCGATCCGCAAGGCATTTCTTCGAGGTCATAAATGCGCCACGCCCACCCCGGAGGTCGAACTCAAGCCAAACCGAGGGCTTGACCGATAACGAGTTCGAGCTAGTGTCGAGCTCACAGATAAGAGTCATTACAACCGCACTAAGAGAGAAAATCTTGGAGGGAATCGAGGAAGAGACAATTCATCATGGGTCCTCCGCTATATGCTTTATTTTATTATAAATAAAGTAGGATCCCTCTATTATAAAAGGGGGAATCCTTGTAAGCATACGGACACCGAGAATACACGGTAACAAAAGATCACTTCTCATATTGAAAGATATCTTTTCATGCTTGTTTTATTTTACCTTAATTCATTCTTTTGATCACTATTCCCATTCTCATAGCCAAGAATAAACATATTTATATTTCTCTATACAATTTGTATCAAATTGTATCACATATCCTTAGAACCATTCACAAATTTAACGTTATCTGATTTTTCGGATAAACAAGTATACTGTAAAGTTTTGGCTTTGTTGAGTTTTGAAAGTTAGGATTACTTAAGTTCAAGCATCAAATCTGTAGTGCCTTTAGGATTTTGAGCAATCCAGATATATAGTCGTGTTTTCTTTTCTAACAATCACAAATGTGAAATAATTGCTGAAGCAACTGGCATTCATGAGCATTAGTTGAAATGTTTTGTTTTCTTTTCAAATAAATGGATGAAAGTGTTACAAATGATGATCAAACACGAATTTGGAGCTCATGCGGGTTAATTAGTTGATTCGATATACAAACTACAATTTAGTCAAATTGGATTTTAAGTAAAAGTCATGATTATTACACTTTGGTTCCTGAATACTTTTAATTTCTTCCAATCAAGTACTTTGCCAGTTGAATGTGGATAAGCATAGTCTTTTCTTTTTACATTAATGGGATGTATAAAAAGTTCGAACCATATTAAATATTGGTTAAATAGTTTTTGCCCAGAATAAGGAAAAGAAAAATGATATTCAAACAAATAATTATGTTGCCAAAAAATAGGAATAGACTTACTTTCCCATAAGCTATAATCATTAACACGTGTGCATGCTTTATTATCTTTTAGTGCTATGTACTAATTTTGAACTGTATTTTTTTAGGCACCCCTTGGGTGGGAGATATCATCCTTCTCGTATATCAGCGAAGGGTAGCTTCTACCCTTGGGATACGTGTGATAGACATTACTGGCTATGACTGCTTCTACATGCTCGTGACGGAGCTCATACAGTTGATCGGGGATTATTTGAGCTTCGTCCAGATTGTACCATGTACAAGCCAGATAGATTTTACTATCATTACGGAGTATATTCCTCCACGTGATCTGAGGAGGAGACTCCGTAGTGAAGCTTGGGGTGGCTTCAGTAGGTATGTTAGATTATTTATGTTTCACGGCCGAGGAGACATAGACAGGGTAGTCCAGAGAGTCCATAGAGGGGTAGTCCAGAGAGTCCGTAGGTCCAAGGACGACTCCATTCCAAATTTTAATAAGAGACCTTATACTTTTTTTTATTAGTACGTATACACAAATATATGCAAAACAAGTTAGTGTTGCCATTTTTTTCATACATGTTGTTTATAGTATAGCATTCTTAAATGATACAAAGTTTTTAACTTCACATTGTAATATTATTATTTATATTAAAAATGGATAATTTAAATAAATAAGATGTTAGACATGTATTTGCAATATGTTACCTTTGATATTGTTGTAAAATTATATTTACTAATATGAAGATTTAAGTAGTTTGATTCAAAGTTCTAAAATATTTTTATTGTTAAAGAGTAGACAATATTTCTTGTTTGTTTACAATATTTTTGTACTTTTTTTTATTTTTTCTACAAACATTAATATTGAATCATAAAATGGATTATTAAAAAGATTTGGAACTTAAATCAAAGCTTTACTAGTCTCCGACTATAGCCACTTGTCCATTCCTAACATTCTCAATTAAATTTTCTAGAGTCTCAATTAAGATAAAACAATAATGACAAGAACGTTGAAGGCAGTGAACGTGTCATCAGTTACCAAATATGAATGAAATTGGTTGAACAACACATTCATGGTAGGGCAGTGATTTGTAAATAATTGTTGATCACCAATGAGGGGCAACTCAACAGAACTAATGGCCTAAAATCAAAATATATTAAAACACCCTGAAACTTTTTTTATAAAATGCATATAATAGTGAGTTAGGCGTACGCCATATGGTATTGAACTCTCCCCTTAAATGTAAATGGTAAAGAGGTGAGCCCATTATCCATTGTATTTTAAACTTTGCGACATTTTTCTCGAGGATTTCTTAGTTGAAAAAGATGAGACACAAAATAACTTGCTTTCTGATGTGTAAACTTATCAAATGTGACGAAAATGAATAGTTAATTTAGAGAATCTGATTTGAAATTAAAAAGTAAAATCGTGAGAAACATGC
Source organism: Nicotiana otophora (assembly GCA_000715115.1). Lineage (NCBI taxonomy): Eukaryota > Viridiplantae > Streptophyta > Magnoliopsida > Solanales > Solanaceae > Nicotiana > Nicotiana otophora. The sequence continues at coordinate 68,845 of AWOL01S0005095.1, forward strand.
AAAAAGACTACACAAAAAGGAATAAAAATAGAATTGATGAGAAGGTAAATATATTATTTAATTTAGTTAGGGAAAAAAATTATCCTACTTACTCAGTCAATCCTACCTCTACAAAAATTTTAAAAATTAATAATAATAATAATAATAATAATAATAATAATAATAATAATAATAATAATATAGTAGTGTTTTATATTTTGGACCCTTAAATATTTGGAGGCCTGAGTTTCAGTAGCTGTGGTTATGGAGTGAATTGAAACAGAAATTTAACCTCATTTTAAATACAGAATTTTGTCGCCAAGATGAGATTTTTATACTGAAAAACAAATCCAAATTGCTCTGGAAGTTTCCAAACAAAACCTAATTCCAGAAATTAGGCAATTTAATTGGAATCAGAATACTCCCCTAAGGCCTAAACTATGCAATATTTTTCTTTTTGGTAAAAGATATCTGGAAAATACAAAAAGAAACAGATGCCTTTTCCTTTTTGTATTTTCAAATGAATAAACTTAAAAACCTTATGCAATTTCTTTTTTATCTGCAAATTTCTTACTCTCTGTATCCTTCTGCATACACCTCCAAATCCACTAAATACTATGGAAGAATTAACCCAAATAGCGGTCCATTTAATTTCTTAAATCAAAAATAGCTGACGGATATATCAAATATGTATAATTTATATATAATATGTGTATAACTGTATATAGTCAATATATAATTTATGTATACCGGTTAGAAAAGTGAACAATAAATCTGGTCGTCCATTCGTGTAACAATCCCATATATAATTATGATTTTAAGTACACTTTACGGTATAATATTAACATTGTTAAATGTTAGAAAAATGACAACAATATTGATTCTTGCTTGAAAAATAGTAATATTAATATGACTATTATAGACGATTTATTTTATTTATTTAAAATGTTTGATTCTAATTGTGCTGACCCAAAATGTCATCTTTAAATTTAATAAGTAATTATGTGTTCTAAGACCTCGAAAAGCATCATTTATCATTCCTCGACTTGCATGCGCAGCCCGTAAAATTTTCCGAAAAATTTTCATGTTAAAAATGGATTAAAATGTGAAATAGAGCTTTAAAACTCAATTGAGTTGACTTTGGTCAACATTTTAGCAAACGGACCCGGATCAGTATTTTGACAGTTCCGATAGCTCCGTATCGTGATTTGGGACTTGGGCATATGCCCGAAATTTAATTTGGAGGTTCCTAACTCAAGTTATGACCATTCAACGGAACTAGCAATTTAAAGGCTAAAGATTTTAAGTTTGACCACGGGGTTGACTTTTTGATATCGGAGCCGGAATCCGATTCTGAAAATTTGAACAGCTCTGTTATGTCATTTATGACTTGTGTGTCAAACTTGAAGTCATTCCAGATTTATTTAATATGTTTTGACACGAGGTTTGCAAATTAAAAACTTTAAAACTCAAAGTTTGAATCGGGGTGTGAATTGTAATTTCAGCATTGTTTGACGTGATACGAGACCCCGATTAAGTCCGTATTATGTTATTGAATTTGTTGGTATATTTGTACGGGGTCCCGGATACCCCGAGAGTGTTACGGATTGAAATCGGATCAAGAATTGGACTTAAGCAAAATCTGAATTTTTGCCTTCTGTTATAATCGCACCTACGGATTTTTTAGCGCAGGTGCAAGCTCGCAGAAGCGAGCCTTCGATCGCAGATGTGCCCGAGCGTGTCAAAGCTTCGATCGCAGATGCGGACAGCTTCTCGCAGAAGCGTGTCCGCAGATGCGCACCAAATCACGCAGATGCGGGACTGGGCTGGCCTGGCCTGGGGTCTTCACACGTGTAGCCATTTTGCGCAGAAGCGGATGTCGCAGGTGCGACACGAGTGTCCGCAGATGCGGAACTTCACCTGGCATTCTGGCATTACAAATGCGAGCTTTGTCTCGCAAATGCGGAACTTTTATCCGCAGATGCGAAAATGACTGGGCAGAGCCCATAAATTCGGAAGTCGCCATTTTTACTCATTTTTGAGTTTCAAGTCTCGGATTTGAGCGATTTCAAGGGTGGTTTTCACGACTTTGAATTGGGTAAGTGTTCTTTAACCAAAAATGATTATATTTCACAAATTCATGTCTATATTCATCATTTATTTCGCATTTAGATGGAAGAAATCAGATTTTTATAAAATCTTTCAAAAAGGAAAAGTTATAATTTAAAGGTCCATTAGATATCGAAATTGGACAATTTTTGTATGGTTAAACTCGTATTGGAACGGGTGCTCGGATTTCAGCTACCAGAGGAGACTTGAGGTAAAACTGCATGGCGTCCGCAGTTCTGATATCCCCGTCTATTTTACTTTAGCTGTGTTTATTTCCAGACAGCTTTATTTTATTCAGACCTTTATTTGTATTTATTTTAGAAGCTCGTGCACTTGTGACACCAATTCTGGGATGGTATTTAGACACCGTTATTTTTATGAATTAATCACTATATTTCATACCTTACTTCCGTGTTTATTTATGTGTTATTAATAAATCTAAAGATTGTTTAAAATTGATTAATATCATTCTAACGTTGGCTTGCCTAGCAAGTGAAATGTTAGGCGCCATTACAGTCCGAAGGTGGGAATTTCGGGTCGTGACAGTTGGTATCAGAGCACTAGGTTACATAGGTCTCACGAGTCACGAGCAAGCTTAGTAGAGTCTGAATGATCGGTATGGAGACGTCTATACTTATCTCTCAGAGGCTATGAAGTTTAGGAACAATATCACCTCTTTCATTCCTTATCGTGGACATTGATTTTGCTTGAAACCTATATCTCACATTCCTTTGTATTTACT
>AWOL01S0005096.1:23075-38475 GCA_000715115.1 Nicotiana otophora
AGAGACAGTATATATATATATATATATATAGTGCATCTAACACTAGTATGGATTATATATTATAAGAATATTTTTATTGCAATTAAGTGGGTGATTTAATGAAAATTACAAGGCTGACTGGTAAAAAAGAGCAGACAAAAAGTGAATTAATTATAGATGCCTCCATATTAATTGTTCTTTTCCACATTTCATCTATTTAATCCTCCTCCTTCCCTTGACAATGCACAATATTTCTGCATCTCTCTCCTTTTCTTTTCTTCATAATAAGTAAGTTGACCACCTCTCTCTATATATTTATATATCTCAATTTCTCTATCATTTTTCTAAGCTATGCTTGTTAGATGGTGTTTAATTTATGTATGTACATATGTTTTTTATAATCGTGGTGTACTCGGGGCTAGCTTGCGCGCACCTCGACTAATCCACGGGATATCTGCTACCTCCCACTAGCACATGCACCAGTTCTGTCCATTAAACCTTGGATAGATAAAACTTACTTGGCGGGCGTTTGGACATAAAAATTGTGAAATTCCAAAAAAAAAAAGTAAAAATATTTTTTAAGTGAAAATGGTATTTGAAAAGTAGAATTGTGTTGGAAATTTGGAGATGTTTTTTAAATTTTTTGTGAGTAATTTGAAGTAAATTTTGAAACTTTTTTTGGAGTTTTTCAAATTTGCGAAAAATCCCGAAATTCAACTTCAAGTGCAATTTGAATCATAGCCAACCATTAATTCCGAAAATAAAGTAAAAAAAAATTGGAAAAAGTGTTTTTTTTTCTATGGCCAAACAGGGCTTTAGTGTTTTTGCATCCACTGAAATTTGAACCTAGTATCCGCCTTTTTTCTAGGTTAATCAATCAACTCTAATGGCTTCTGAAAGATTTCCATTTGCAAAACCATCAAAGAAACCAAGGTCATGTAACTTGAAACTGAGTGATACTAAGGACAAAGAAGTAGTGGAGAAAGTTGCCAAAGTACCAAAAAGAAATGGAAATATCATGAGGCCAAATGAAGCTCTAGCATCAGCAGTTGAGAATCCAGCTTTGCTGCGTGCCCTTGACCATATAAGATCTGCTAGTGCGGGTAAATTTTTACCGTTCTCTATTCGTTATGTATATTCCCTTCTTTTTTTTTCTAAATTTCTTGTGTTATATATGTTACAATCATAGGTGTAGTGGCGGATCCAAGAATTTTAGAGTATTAATAACTTAAGATTGCTACACACGTTGAATTCAAAATTACTCAAGAACTAAAGTAACTTTTAAGCAACCTTTTTCGTTACACTAGAAGCTTTTATCACGTGAAAGAGATTTAACAATTTATATATACATATCAAAATTTTGTTTTTACCCTATTTGTGTGCGGAGCATAATTTTTCGACTAAAAGAATTTAATTGGACCTCATTCCGACCATGTAGCTCGCACCTCATAACATGACTATACATCTCACATTATGTATGATCATTCCTTCATGTACTAAGTTATGGATTCATTCGAGCCTACTAATAGTGTATTTGACCAAGCTTCTTTAAAGCCAAATTTTTTTTATTTTTTTTTCAAAGTTGAAGTTTGACCAAGCTTTTAGAAGAAAAAATGTGCTTAAGGAAAAAAAAAGTAGAATCCCTCCAAAATTACTTGTTTGAAAAGCACTTTTGAGAAAAATATACTTAGAAACAATTTTTAAAAGCTTGGTCAAACACTAATTGCTGCTCAGAAGTGCTTTTCAAATTAATTAATTAGCCAAACACAAATTGTTTCTCACCAAGAGTATTTTTGAAAAAAACACTTTTGAAGAAAAATACTTCTCAAAATAAACTGATTTTTGCAGCTTACCAAACAAGCTATAACTTTGTCTCAGATCCTGTATATATGTTAAAAGATCTGCTACCCGGTAAATCAAATGAGCTATGGTAGAATTTCACACTTGGACCTATAATGTTCAAATCTTAGATCTACCTCTGAGTAAAATGATTGTTCAATCTTCTTGCAGTAAGACCAAAAAAGAGCAAGGCAAAAGGCAAATCAGAAGTGGTTCCTCCAAATAGTATGGGGATCAAGAAAGGAGCAACCTGCAGTACTGTTTCAACTTCTGTTTCAAAGAGTAGCAAAGGAATTGTAACAAACACAACGACAGAGGATTATGGGATAATACCAACAATCAAATCCTTTGTAATTCACTGTACACGATCAGAAAATGAGGAATCTGTTTCAGCTAGCTGGAGCACGTTTCAAGCAATTGACATGATCAAGGGAAAGGGAAAAGGCTAAAGTAGCAAATGAACCTGCTGAATTATTGAGGAAATGATCTTTTAAATTGAATATAGACTATATTATATAGTCTATATATGCCAATAGTTAGAGACCTTTTCTTTATCCTTTTTTTTGCCGGGGGGGTGTTAAAGTTTAGAGGAGGGGAAGGGGTGTAATTAGTCAGTCTTATTTTTAGTTTCTTCCATTTCAAATGTTTAGAAGTGCAGTGTATCTCAGTTTAATTGTAACTTAGTTATCTTGGTATTTAAATCGTGTTATTAAAGTAATAACATAGATTTATCCATTAATCATCTTCACTAATGATGATTAGAACTTGAATCATTGAATGTACAACGCGAAGATTACGAGTTTACCCTATCGTCGTTTTCAGTCTGAAGAGCTAATTTCAAGAACATTCTAATGTGTCTCTTAGTATTTCTTTGCCATATTCAAAGTATTTGATTTGCATTTTAGACTCAGAAAATTTAATGGCTTGGCTTAAATTTCATTTCTGAGAAACTTTTACATGCATAGGAGCTGCAACTTATACTACTGAGGGGTGTTGTGTAATGGTAAAGGTTGCCTCCACTATTAATCATCGTTTCGGGTTTGAACCTCAGGAATGAAATCCTTGGTAGGGAGTGCTAAGAATCCCATATGCGCTTTCTACTGTGTGAATCTGAATTAGTCATGTCAGTGAGTTCACAAACAGGATGGTTAAACCAAAAATATGCATCTTATAAGTTCTTTCCAAAGCTATCCCACTCTCTCCAACAATATGTCAAAAGTGAGGACAATGTCCCAAAGAAACATATTTCTTATCTGACCTGCAACTGGTAAGTCAAGAGAAACACTTTTACCATTCTACAAGATCAATATACAGGCAAGTCCAAGCATTACAAGAATCTCAGGGACACGCCAATATCAGGTCCCAAGTTATTGTTAGTATGGGATAAATTTCTATGAGCGTTTATAGCAGGAAAGATAGTGGGGCGTAAAAGTTGGACTTTACAAGGAAAAAATTGTGGGATCAATATGTGAAAGAATAAGGTGAACGTAAGGGGTTCCTACACTACACTACGCAATTGTGGTGAAGCGGAACTCAACCTATTACTGAAGGATACAATTGCTAGTCATGTATGTTGCACTGTTGGAGATAGGGATGTTCGTACCAAACGTGTTTCTTCCAATAGGGCTTGAACTTCTGAAGTCCAATCTCTAGCCACGGTTTCATAACTCCGTCATAATGAATCACAGCTGCCTGCTCGATCTCGTTAAGTCTGACACCAGATTCGTACCCCAATCCCAAGACATGCCATCTCCGATCTATAGCACGTGTATGTTTGTAAAAGGTCATCCAACCGATTGGCAAAGTACCAGCTTTCATTAATGGTCTATCACTTCCCTGCATCATGACATGCACTAAAAGTGAGGCAGTGAAGAATAGAAGGGGCAGAGTATATAACAAAACTATAAATAAAAATAGCATATATACACATAATAACAGAAGATTCCCCAAATGGGAGGTAACAGGTTTGAAACCCCCTGCATGCTTTCTCAGTCGAGATCGTTGCATGGGGCTTGCCTAGTGCGGTTTACCTCTCTAGTATGGTTTGCTAGTACTGCACTGGAGCGGGGTTTGCCTGGGTAGTGGCAGCGGGTTCCCCAGTTTACCAAAAAACAAAAGGATCTAATAATATATGAAAACCTTACTCATGTTTTTTATCTGTAACATATATAAGGTTGGATATCCTATTTATTTCAATATATAGACCATGCTTGTAGAACTACCCGATGACTCATCAATTATCATTATCCACAAGTACTTAACAAACAACAGGATATAGATCTATACCAGATCCAAGTACTTGTGATAGAGCGCAGTTAGGTTTCGTTTCCTCCATTCCTGCAGATCAAATATATTCATCCCGAATGCCCATGTGCATGATTTCACATCAAACCTCTTTGCCACCAGGGGGTCGGTGAAATTGATGAAGATATCCATTCGGCGGAATGAAGGCTCGCCTTCCAGACAAGTCTCCACTGCACCATTCACTTTACCCTTCATGTTGATGCGCCAAAGTCCGGCTAGATCCCTTTTCACAACCACGTCATGGTCAAGGAGCACTATCTTGTTGAGAGATGTAAATATATCAGGCAGATAAAAACGCAGGTGGTTCAGCGGGGAAGTGTATCTTGGATCAAGAGACTCTTGCTTCTGCAGAATATACTTGTTTGATAACCAATCAAACTTGTCTATGCTTTGGATCTGAATTGTTGCTTTGCCAGGAGGATTCGACAAGAACCACATTGTCATGGCTGGTAGGTTAAGAGAATCCGTCACTATATGAAACACAATCTTCTCTGGAGCCTGCCACGTACATAAACATTTACCATAAATTCATGCACAACCATGATTATGTAATTTTTGTCTTCAAAATATATAGTGATTAATAAATACTCCTAACAGTTACTAATATAAAACCATTAAAGTTTAGCCCTTCCATATATGATTGCTATTTGTGTTGTCATAAATGAATAGTGGATTCGTCTGATCTGAAGCCAAAGCTTCTTACTAGTAAGCCCAGACACTAAATGAAAATTTTCCTCTAAAGACCATCTTGCAAGATGATATATACAACAAATACCAACATCAAGCTACGTTCATCAAAAAGTCACTGCAGATTAAGTTCAATGAAAAAACAAATAAAAGTAACGGCGGAATGTGGATGAAAAATAATACTTCCTCCGTCCCAATTTATGTAGTACTCTTTCCTTTTTAGTCGTCCCAAAAAGAATGTCACATTTCCTTATTTAGAAGAAAATTAACTTTAGAATCCTACTTACCCTTACTGAATTGATTTACAGCCACACAAATATCAATGGTTTGTTTTGACCACAAGTTTCAAAAGTCTTTTTTGCTTTCTTAAACTCTGTGCCGAGTCAAACACCGCCACATAAATTGGGATGGAGGGAGCAATAGATTTAAAAAAGAAAAATGCAAGGCAAGAATAAGAAAACTACGGAGCAGCTCACCCTAGCAGTTGATACAGTTGAGTTGACGACCGCAGAACATGCCAAAACATTGTCAGAGAAAACAGCAAAGTGATAGAGATCTGGATCCTGAAATTTATGTTGGTCAGGCAATTCCTGCTCCTCAGACCGTAGGGCAAAATAATCAGTGGTCAACCGCATGGAAAGGCAATGAAGGCCTTTCGGGGTAGTTCTTCCAGCAAGATTTGCAAGGAAGGAAGCTTGATTCTTTTGCGATCGAAGCTGTTCCTCAGCATTATATGTCATCGCACGAAGTTTCTTCACCATTGCTGAGCATTCAGGAAACAGTTTACTGGCTTTCAATAGGGTTGAATCCATGGCTTTCATCTTCTGTATTGCTCTAGAAAGATAACTGTTCTTAGATCATATAAACATCATATTAACTACCCTCATTCCCAAGCTAAATATTACCCTTTCCTATTTTAGGTTATACCAAGATTTTTACTTTCCTAAAGTAAAAGATCTCCGTTACACTCTTCAATACCTTATCAAGTCTTTTACATTTAAAAAGCACCACCGGACCACTTTTACTTTACAAAGCTAACTTGATTGTCACTTTCCCGGCCTACTTCTATTTCCAAACATCCATTCACAGCTTAATAACTGTGCACTGAGTGAATAATCAAGAAAAGAATTCACTTGCTGACAGTAAGCATTTAGTTAGAAGACTGAGCGAATAACCAAAAACAAATTATCCACTTGTTGACATTAAACACTTGGTTACAAGACTAAACAATTTTTTCTCCAGTATTCATGAATTAATATCAAGTAAATGTCAGTCTTGTGTAACTTAACTTTAGCATCAATCTATTCGCCAATTTCATTTAACCATTTAACCTTTTTTCAGATATTTTTTCAGACTCAGTAAGTACAAAACGTACTCACATATAAAAAAGGTACAAAACAAAACCAAAAGAAGCCATTATTCAAGCCAAGAAGATTTTATGATACTGCGAAGCAATTAACATATTATCTTACCTCCTAGACAAATCAGAATCTTTAGTAACTTCACCAACAGCTCGTTCCAAGTCCTTAATTCGTAGCTTTATCTCTTTCACAAAATTTGAGTTACTACCCGGTGGTACAAAATTCAAAAATGCTTTGGCCCTAATCAGCTGATCTTTAACCTCCTTTACCTTCTCATCTAATGCCCTCCGCGGATGGGACTGTATATTATGACCATGTTGAACGTCTTCTGCTCTGGGCTTTTCCTGCAATAAGACCGACTAAAATCAGGAGATCACAAAGACAGAAGGAGCTTGCAATTTACATGAACAAAATATATAAAATATTTCCGTTGCACAGTAATACATTGAATGTACATAGATAGAGGAAAGAGAGACAAGAGGAGGAGAGGGGAAACAATAATAATTTAAACCCTCAATATCATAATTAAAAATCTACTTTTTCCAAATTTATTACGTGCACCAGCTGAATCTGGGAAAGACAAATAATAAATGAACCCATAAAATCCCTTATAAAATTTTAGTCAAAACTTCGTTTGATTTAGAAAAAACGAACAAAACACTTTCATCCAAACCAATAAATTGACAGCTTCCCTACTCTCATGAGCATGCAAAGTCTAAATTTGCTGATTTAGCTTAATTTAGAAAAACCAATTCTTGGTGTGCTCTGAAGCATGAGGCTTAGAATTTAACACATCAACATGATCACCACCATTAAACCAACAGCTTTAGAATTCAAACACCATCAAAAAAGGGAATCCAGCAGTCATGCATATGCAACACTAAAACTGCAAATAACACATGATATTTATATCTAATCATCACCAATTCTATTTTATCCAAACTGAAATTAAAACATCGATTAATCACAAATTCTAGACGAGCAACATCAGTTGCTTTCTTAGTTAATCTATCATTCCACTATGCCAAAATTAGGGGTAAGCTATATGAATGATCTATAACCATTGCGCTCTACTTGTGCGAAAATCATTGCAATATTATTTACCTTGTAAGCAAACACCAGCCAACTGACTATGTGACTCTTTTAGTGAGCTAATCAAAAGATTGAAGTCTATTTATCAAACAAAATAAATAAATCAAAAGACCAAACAACAACAACATACCCAGTATTATCCCACATCGTGAAATAAATCAAAAGACCGATGTAGAAAATTTCACACAAGAATCAGATCTTTAGTTGTCACATGCATTAGACTTCTATTCAGACTAGTACCTTTTCTCTAGCTGTAACCAGTTTTTGCTCTGGTAGACTTGGTTGACTTTCTTTCTTCGGAGCATGTGTGGTTACTGAAATAGGGGAGGAAGGTGTTCAATTAGTTTCTGATTAATAAACAGTAACGGAGACAAGGAAAAAAGAAGTAAAGAGCGTCTGAAGTATCAGATTACCGTCATTCCCCGGCAAGCTGGCATTCTTAGGTTTGCCAACACTATCATTCTTATCAATAGAATCTAAACTGACTGCAGAACTTCGGTCTCCATCTCGGTAGACATCCAAGATCGGTTCTTTGATACTTTGACCTTCTTCCTAAACCAAACAGCAGAAAAAGGTTCGCAAACATAAGTAACAATCCAAGTAGACCTTTCACAGTTCTGAACTTATATAGTAGGAAGAATATTTATATCACCTGTTGAACTGCATTAAGCGCCTGAACCTCTAACCTTTGCTTCTGAAAAGGAGTATCAAAACCCAAATAGAAAAATATCAATCAGATCATACTGTATACAATATACTCCATCTGTTTCAATCAAAATCCAAATAGAAAAATCTCAATCATATCGACATTGTGTACAATACACTCCATCTGTTGCAATTTACATGACACTCTCTCCATTTCCGAACATCCCAAAAATGTGTGACACGTTTCCATATTTACGGAACTTTCAAGAATCCAAATTAATTGATTGTTCAAATTTTAAACTTTGATACGATGTTTTCTATCAAACTAACATTTTAACTATTATTACACCATTTTTATTTACTACTAGTATTCGTAAACTATTGGTCCAGTCAAAAACTGTCGCGATTAATAGAGAGATAATTATGCTCACAAAAAACTCTGCAATCTTGCCTTTTCAAAGGGACAGGATAATGGAAAGTATCAGACCATTAACGGCCTGATCCTGATCTTTTCCAAAATAAAAATCTTTATTGCTTACTAGAAAATATACATGAATAAAATCAACAACAACAACAAGAAGCAAGCATCAGTCCCTAACAAGTTTGGGTCGGTTATATATGAATCCTCACTATCCATGTTACTTCATATAAACTCATCTCAGCCAATATTATACAAAATAAACTAATAGTAAAAATAATAATAGCAAGTAATAAAAATTCTTAATTTTGAATAAAATGTTCAAAATCTTTTATTGCTTATTAGCAAATGCACTGTAACAACAACAACTACTACTACTACTATCCCTCACGCCCAAACAAGTTGCGTTCGATTATATGAATCCTCATTGACCACCACGTTACTCCATTTAAACTCATCTCATGCCAATATTATTCACTTTACTATAATAAAATCAAATGTTCAAAATAATCAATGATGCTCTTTCTACTTCCACTCAGCAGTAAACCAAAACAAGCAATATGCACAACATAAAATCGACTAAAGAAGGAAAAAATCATACAATAATTGATAAATCTCCAACAAACTCCTTCGACCCTGCACCCAAATATAAAAACAAAAAATAATCAATCACACAAAATTAACAAGAACAAAAGAACCCAAAAATCCAAATAACTAGTAAAATTACATAATTACCATCAGAGCCAAGATGTCTAAGCCTATGTGAAGAAAGCAATAAAATTGGAGTAGTAACAGAAACAGCAAACAAACATAGGATAATAAATATCCTCGTACATTTCCGAAAAAGCCTCATTTAAGACATATACATGAAATGAACTCAAAAAAAAGCACTAGGGTTTTGGATCAAAGAATGTGAAATATAGATTCAGATCAAAAATATGAGTTCGTGATTTGATATAATAGAAAGTGACAAAAAGGAAAGCAACTAGGGTTTTTTCTGGTTTTGTCTTTTGAGTCAAATGGGATGTATATGAAGTATATAATTATTTATTTATTTATTTCGAATGAAATTAATTTTTAATTAAAGAAAAGCGATGAAAGCGGGGAGATAGATGTGGTGCCATGTTCGTGAGTACAGAGAAAGGAATGAGATTCAGGAGAAAGAAGGAAGAGAGTTAAAAGGGTTAAAAAAATTGTTTGAATTATATATATACTTTTTGGAGAGTGCCAACCTAAAAGAACCAAAGAGAATTTATGATTTGTAGAAAATTAGAATTGACTTTTTAGGTATGTATAATTATTATTATGTACATTATTGCTAGGTTGTTGATTTTGAGGTAGGTTAACGTAAACTTTTGAAGTGGCACATTCTCATTGGATTTTTTTTTGTTTCATTGTCTTCAACTAATTTAAATTTCGGGGATTCCTCACCAAAAACAATAATAATAATAATAATATTTTTAGCGCTCGAACCCGGACCAGATTAAGGGTAGCGATTATCATGGGTTTATTATACTACATTTGGCTATAAATGACAAGCGTATTTTGATATTTACAAATATAGAGTTCAGTATTTGTTGATATTGAAAAAAAAAATTTAAAAATTCAAAAAGTGTTATAAATTGAATTGTATCTAAGGTGAATATCTATATTTTAGAAAGATCTTAGGATTTGTTACTTGGTGGCTAAGCCTCTTGTTCCCTATAAATAGAGGTGTTTTATTCCATTGTAATTCATCCTAAATCAATAAGAATTCTCTCTTTCTTTCTTTGCAATATTCTTCTTTAGTGTTTCATTACGCGTTATTAGCACGAGACTCTACCATCTCAAGAAGCTCTTTGAGAAGATTAAGCAAATATGGATATCTCACAAAGCAAACTTGGATCAAAGTTTAATTGCAAACTTATATGCTTAATTGATTCATGTACGACACATACAATATTGAAAGAGAATAAATATTTCTCGCATTTAAGTATGTGTAAGGCAAATGTTACTACAATTTCTGGTAGTAGTAATTTAATTGAAGGTTCTGGAAGAGCTACTATAACTCTGCCTAGGGGGAACAATACTTACATATATAATGCAATATTCTCCTCCAATTCCACAAAGAACTTGTTGAGTTTTAAAGATATCCGCCAAAATGGATATCATATTGAGACAATAGATGAGAATAATCTTGAATATCTCATCGTTACCAAGAGTGTCTCTGGCCAGAAAAGGGTTATTGAAGTTCCCATCTTTATCCTGTGGTTCGCATTGGACAAGAATTAGTGCAATTGAGGTTCATTCTATCATAAACCAAAAAGTTATTGTTTTCAATACTTTCGTACTTTGGCATGATCGATTGGGACATTCGGAATCAATTATGATAAGAAGAAAGAAAACTCAAATGGGCACCCATTAAAATTTTTAAAGATTCTTTTAAATAATGAATTTTCTTGCACTTCTTGTTATCAAGGCAAGTTAATTATTAGAACATCACCAACAAAGGTTGGGATTGAGTCCCCTACATTTTTGGAACGTATACAAGGGGACATTTATGGACTTATTTACTCACCTAGTGGGTCGTTTAGATATTATTATGGTCTTAATAGATGCATCTTCTAGATTGTCTCGTGTGTGCCTATTGGCATCTCGCAACCTAGCATTTGCAAAATTAATGGCACAAATAATTCGATTACGGGCACAGATTTCCGATAATCCAATTAAGTCTATTCGACTTGATAATGCTGATGAGTTTTCATCTCAATCATTTAATGACTATTGCTTATCAATTTAGATAAAAGTGAAACATCCTGTAACCCATGTTCACACTCAAAATGGCCTTGCAAAATCTTTGATTAAATATCTGTGTAAGGCCCTGTGAAAATTTTCCTAAAAATATTGGGGTTCCGTGATGCCTGGGTAGGCGTAGAAGTTAATAGCAGTAGAAATTTTTCGCGGCGAGTTTGCGACTCGCGGTTCGGGCTTTTTGGATTGAACAGTGCGCTGGGAAGTTGAAGTAAAATGTTGGAAACAAATAAGAATTTATGCGGCCCATTCTGCGGTCGCAGAATCACTCTACGGGCCGCAGAATGATCGCAGAGTGAGTCAGTTTCTGGGTCATTTTGATGTCATTTTCGCGGCCATCATGCGACCGCATAACCATTTCGCGGGCAGCACTCTTGTCGCATATCCCGCTTTGGGATTTTTCGGAGGGAAGTTCTGCGGTGCATTATGCGACCGCAGCACAGATCTGCAGGCCGCATAGTGATCGCAGACCCGGTCAGTTCCTTTCCAGTTTTGGCACCCAAATTATGCAGCCGATATGCGGACCGCATAACCATTCTGCAGTCGCATATGTGACTGTATATCCTGTTCCGGGACTTCATTTTGGGGGATTTTAAACCCGACCCTTCTTCGTTAAAACATATGCCATATACCATTCTGAGCACTTTTATGATATTTTAGAGTGTGTGTGTGTGTGTGTGTGTGTGTGTGTGTGTGTGTGTGTGTGTGCGTGTGAGAGAGAGAGAGAGAGAGAGGGGGAGTTATTAGAGTGGGGGAGCAACCTTCAACCTATTATCCATCGATTCTTGCTCAATCATTGAGGATTAACAAAGGAAGTCTTCACCCTAAAGGTAAGAATCTATGTCCTAGATCTCAATTTCAAAAATTTACAAAGATAGGATATTTAGAATGACAATTATTAGGTGTGGGGGATGTTGTCTTGCATGCATATATCTTTGAAGTATGTGGGAAGGTTGTGAGCTAAAAATGGTAAATAATGGGTTGGGGAATGATGGAATATTCCACAAAAAGGGCCTTAAAATATTAATGCGAATAATATACTCAAATGAGTTAAAACCATGATCATCTTCCTAATTTTGGTACAACTTGTTATATTTTTAAAATATATTGAAGTTGCTAAGAATTCCGGATCATTTTAGAGTTTAAGAAGCTCAATTGAGGTATATTGGCTAAACCTCATTCTTATTAGAATCGAATCCCATGGTGTTCTTGTAAGTGGTATAAGTCCTTGATCATTATTGAATTTGGCTATTCCTAATGCAGTCGTGTTGAAGGATGTATGTTCAATATTTATTCTAAATGCTTCATCATGTCATATTTCCATTTGAGGTTGTGTTCAAAATGTGGAATATGTGGTAGAAATGTTAAGACTTCATACCAAGACCGAAAAAAAAGGTTGGTATGCCAAATTGTATGAAAAGCCTCTATGTGCCTAAGATTCCCAAATTGCTCAGATGTGAATTTAATGTCTTGAATGGGAAGCCTTATTGTTGTTGATAATGATAATGATATTTGAATGTGGAAAATGGGACTGAAATTATAAAATACGGCCAAGTGCCAAGAATGACTTTGTAATCGTGATCACTAGTGCCAACGAATCGAAAAGATATGAAAGAAGTATGTTGTGAGATGATTGATTAAAAAAGGTAATGTCTCGGGTGAGGCAGACTAGTTGATCTGGCCGTAATCGGATGCCATGCCGCACACATGGTGGTGATTGTGCTGAAAATAATAATTGAAATTGTGGTTATGGTTGATGTCTCAAGTGAGGCAACCTAGCCGATCGGATCGTGATCGGACTCCGTATAAGAATACAGTGATATTGTGAATTGTGGAATATCGACACTAATGATCACCCAACCTAATAACATGAAAATTGACTTGAAAACTTATGTGATCCTTAACTTGATGTTTTAATATTATTTGAAGCTCTTGTTGAATTCTTGATTGTTCCCCCTTGTATTATTATTTATTCTATTGAGATGACACTATCATAGGACTCTTTTGTATCTTTTAGAGGCTCCGTAGACACTATATGGGTTGTACATGGGTGCTAGAAAAGTCAAAAAGTTATGTTGTGTATTTTAAGGCTTAATGGTGTAGTAACTAATGAAATGGTTTAATATTGTATGTATGAATTTCCTACTGTCTAATCAATGAAATCATGTCTATTCTCGATCATGGGTGAGTTGGGTAGAGAGTATTTATCATGTTACACCATGTGCGTCCCAAGGCGACATATAATGAATATGAGACTTGTTAATCATGATTTAAATGAGTTTAAAGTTGTAATATGACTATATATGATGTTTCGATAAAAATATAAAGTTTGAAAAAAAATCAGATTAAAGTTGCAGAAAAATCGACTAAGGATTTGCCATGTAACAAAGCTTTTTGAGAAATATATTTCGTGTGATATATGAGGTCTTTTGGAACATATTATATACCAAAGTGAAGGTCTTGTAATTTAGTTTCCAACTCACTTAAACGTTCGTTCATATGACATCCGGATAAAAAGATATAAGCGTCGGAAAATGGGCGAATGAGAGGGTGTCAAGCTAGCACCTCTTTGACTTTTTAAAAGTTTATATATATGTCTTAACTCATCTCTCTATTCATTTTTACATAGAAATAGACCATAGAACACCATAAAACCTGTCCTTAAGATCTCTAATAGTGCTTCAAAGAATACTAACATTCCGGGTACGAAATCGAGAAGCGATTACATCAGAACGATCCCTACGACGTAAGTATCGCTATATCGCCTCTCTTTTTCTTTGTAGTTTGAGTTTTTGAATGTATTTAATAGTTAATAAAATTCCTAATTTCTGTATTTAATCTTTAAAATATCAATAAAGGTTGATAAAATTTGTTTCCTAATAGTTAGAACTCACGTGAAGGTGATCGGAAGTCGTGAGTTCGAGTTATTTGACTTGTAGTGGACTGTTTTGTGGGATGTTTCGTGTTGCTTTTGGGCTGTCTATTGTGCTACTGATTTATGGAGTTTGGAAGGATTAAATGGTGTGGATAAACGACAACATGTGGTAGGGTAGTAGGTTGGTCGCTCGTCGTTGTAGTTACAGGCTAATTGATAACTTGTTGATTGGGTGTATTATGGTATATTTGGATTTTTTGTTGTATTGAATGTCCCGAATTGTAATTAGGTTAGTTTTGAGTTGCTGATTGTATTATGTTTGTATCTCACCTATAGTAGGCTTTAGGGAGCAGTAAAATCAGGGAAAATACTGCCCGTTTTATTTTTAAATCGAGTTATCGTTTGAGATACGTAATATACTAATACCATATAAGTTGTACACATATTTCTTTGTTATAGGGTTGGCGCACTAGTTGTCATAAGCTTGTTGTTGAGTTGCATTGATGACTTGAGGTATGTTAAGATTATCCCTTCTTTCCTTTTGGCATGATCCATACTATACAAACGAAATGAGTAAACACACAACTTTCATAAATGACTCTATTAATAGAAATAATAGAGATGCATATGTTCTTGATTTTCCATATGAATTATTATTATATCTTCTATTCATGGGTCTCAAAAAAATACGCAGTTGATAAAGTTATCCGAAGGACATATTGATCTTATAACATTCCAAGAAATCTTATTAACGTATTTCTTATGCATTTCATTCATTTATACATGTACATTGACCCATGACCAGATGACGTTATATACGCATATATTATATGTATATGGGATATGGAAAAAGGTTACGACGTTATATACGTACCACCACCTGATCAGCTGGTATATGTTGATGATTTTGCCCACAGTGGCCGAGATGATATGATGGGATACCCTCAGAGGTTTGATGATGTTATGTACACCTATACCTATGCATGATATGACATTTACATGCACGTGCATGACATTATAAATGTTTCAGGATTCACAAAGTTATTTAGACTCACAGGTGAAATTCATTACTCCATGTTTCATCTATGTCTTTTATGTACTGATTTTCATGCCTTGCATACTCAGTACATTATTCATACTGACGTCCCTTTTGCCTGGGGACGCTGCGTTTCATGCCTTCGGGTGCAGGTAGATAGGCTGAGGGTCCCCCTTCTTATGATCCTTGATCAGCGAGAATTTGTGTGCTCCATTTGATCCGGAGCTGATTGAGTTTTGGTACGATGTGTTTGCATACATATATGGGTACGACGGGCCCCAGTCCCGTCCTTTATACAGTTGTACACTCTAATAAAGGTCTGTAGACGGTCATGTATAGTTAGATAGTACGTGGCCTTGTCGGCTTGCCCTGCC
>AWOL01S0005096.1:38674-107755 GCA_000715115.1 Nicotiana otophora
CATGCTTTCCCACGTAGGTTGTTCATATGAATTAGTAGTTTATTTCCAGATGTTATGCATGACCTATACTTATTTTATGTTTATATCTTAGACGAATGCTTAAGGGAGTTTGATAGGTAGAATTCGGGCACTCGTCACGGCCCATTGGTTTGGGTCGTGACAAAAGTTGTATCAGAGCAGTTCTATCCTAGGGTTGTCTACAGACTATGTCTAGTAGAGTCTTATTTATGGGTGTGTTGTGCACCACACTTATAGACATGAGGCTACAAGATATTTAGGATGGTTACTTTTCTTTCTTATCTTAGATCGTGTGATATAAGAATTCATTTTCCTAACGATATGTTATGTTTTCAGCGATGCTCAAGAAGGCTGCAGCCGCCCAGAAGGGCATGTCCGTGGATGATGAGACTACAAGTAGAGCGCCACGAGTAACCAGGTCTCGAGGAGAGTCGCATAGTGAGACTCCATCTCAGACTTCATATACCCTGCCCTCTACGGATGAGATCCGAGGGGCACCAACTCCAGTACCCCTAGTTTCTCAGCCAGATGCGTCGAGTCAGTGTCACGACCCAAACCGATGGGCCGCGACGAGCACCCGGTACCTTACTCAACCGAGTACCAACGTAACGTATCTTTCTTATCATACTATCATAGGTAATTGAGCCGGAGAGGCTGTCGTGAGATAAGTAGAATACAACATGAGGAAATACTCAATATAGGGTAACCTAACTTGATATACCGACTTATACATACTACATACTGGCCTATAAGGCCATACCAGTATCCATATACATGACATCTATCTACAAGACTCTAAGAGTACATAAATATCCTAAAGGTTGGGACAGAGCCTCGTCATACCAAACAATACATATTCAAAACATACTAACCAAATAGGCAACTCCGGAGCAAGTGGGTACACAAACACCTTCTCCTGAGATGATAGCCTACTAGGAGAACTCTCAACCTGTCTATCGGGACCTGCGGGCATTAAACGCAGTGTCCTCAAGCAAAAGGGATATCAGTACAAATAAAGTACCGAGTATGTAAGGCATGGCAGTAGTATATAAAAGACTAGAAAGAAACATGGAGTAAAGAACTCAACCTGAAATTCTGAATAACTCTGTGAATCATGAAAATTTATATTGTCATGCATGTGCGTATAAATGACATACCATGCATAGGTATATGCGTACATAACATCATCAAGCCCCTGAGGGCATCCCATCATACCATCTCAGCCATTGTGGGCAAAATCATCAATGTATACCAGCTGATCAGGTGGTGGTGCGTATATAATGCCGTAACATTTTTCCATATCCCATATACATATGATATACACGTATATAACGCCTTATGGTCATGGGTCAATGTACATGTATAAATGCATGAAATGCATAAGAAATACGTTAATAAGATTTCTCGAATATCATAAAATCAATATGCCTTTCGGACAAACTTTATCAAATACGTATTTTTCTGAGACCCGTGAATAGAGGATATAATAATAATTCACATGGGGAATCAAGAATATAGACACCCCTAGTATTTCTATGAATAGAGCCATTTATGAAAGTTACGTATTTTGCTCGTTTCGTTTGTATCATTTGGATCAAGACAAAAGAAAAGAAGGGATAGCCTTAACATACCAGCATGATCTTTTCCTTATTACTCAACCAAGCTCAACACAACTTCTTTCATCTACAACAAGTGAAATGATATTGTCCTTAACATATAATGTCATACCATCGTATTTGGCTAGTCGTATGGCTTAAGAAAAATCGGACAACTATTTTTAATACATCCCAAAGAACACTAAGGGTTATCAACAGCCCAGCAACAATTATAATTAACAATAGCAACAACAACAATATAATCCAATATGAGTTTCTCTGATTATCTTAACAATCAAATTGAGCGGCAAGCTCATTTTTACTCACAACAAGATATAAACTGAATCTAAATCTTATTCCATAAATTAGTTTATAACCTTCAGAACATCATACTTATATGTACTATATTATTTCTAGTTCAAAACATCCACAAAATGCCTTCCAAAACAGCCTCATACGTCTAGTACCTTAATTTTTATTGTCAATCACTTGGTTTTTCATCTTTTCTTCTTCAATAAACTTAATTAACACCTAGAAAAGCTTAAAAACAGCAGCTACAACATTATAAAATTATTTCTTATAATTTCTAGCCACCACAAACCATCTATTTAGCCACAAAACAGTCCAACCAAAGACAACTACATCCCATGTTCTTTCAAGTGCTATCTTATGGTTTCTCACTTAAACAATACAACCAACACAAGATTAACCTTAGGCACAATCAAGAAGATATTATACATACCTTGGACAGCAGCTACAACTCGAAACCCTGTCTCAACTTAGCTCACAATAGCCCTCAATCACACCACAACATCGTAGAAGCACCCTCTTGTAGTCCGTAACATCTTTGATGATGATTGGAGTTGATTTCCCTTGAGTTTGGTTCTTGAGATCTTGGGATATGTTAGGTAGGGTTTTGGAGAGCTGTTAGATGAAGTTTGGGTGAAAAAACGACCCACAGTGAGTCTGAAACACCTTTAAAAAAAACGTAAGGTCGAAGGTCATCTCAAGTGGGTCCCAACCGAACTGCTTGCGCAGTCTTACGAAAATATGGATATCTCACTACTCCGATATCGTATCAATGAATGGTTTAATATGTTGGAAACTAGTCTCATAGACCTATAATTCGGTATATAATATGTCTCAAAAAGACCTCATATACACACGAAGTGTATTTCTCAAAAAACTCTTTTACAAGGAAAATCCTTAGTCAGTTCTTTTTCTGCAACGTAAATCCAATTTTTCCAAAACTTTATTTATTATATCCAAATGTCATATATAGTCATATCATGACTTTAAGCTAATTTAAATCATGATTAACAAGTATCACATTCATTACGTCACCTTGGGATGCACATGATGTAACAATCTTCCCCCATTAGAAACATTCGTCCTCGAATGTTAAACTCCCAGAAATTTATAGAAATTTTGGCAGAGTCTCCTCTGTAACGGTACTACTATCAACTTGTCACACAGTAAACCCAACAATACAAAGCCACACTGGGCCACAATCATCAATAGTATCAATGGCCTCACACGACCAATAACAATAACTAACATAAGAATCAAGTACCATATATGTACCTAAAGGCTGTGATGTATCAATCTGATCCTCCTACGGAAGTGGAAACAAGTGAGGATACCTAGTCTTCATTTCTTATTCAGCTGCCCCCGAGTCATCTCCTCCACATTATTGTTAATCCAAAGTAATTTAACCGAAGCTACATCCTTAGTTCTTAATCTCTGAACTTGTCTATCTAGTATAGCAATGAGAGCTTACTCATATGATAGCTTCTCTGTAACGTGAACATCGTCAACTGGAATGAATTTAAAGGGATGTCCAATACACCTACGGAGCATAGACACATGAAATACTGGATGTACAGATTCCAATTTGGAAGGCAAGTCTAATTCATATGCTACTTGGCCTACTCTGCGTATAATCTTACAAGGTCCAATGTACCGAGGGCTAAGCTTTCCTTTCTTATTGAATCTCATAATGCTTTTCATCGGTGATACCTTTAGGAATACCCAGTCATCTACCTGAAACTCCAAGTCTCAGCGTCGATTATCTGCATAGGGCTTATGATGACTCTGTGCTGCTAATAGCCTTTCCCTTATATGCTTAATCTTCTCAACTGTTTGTTGTACCAACTTTGGTCCTACTAACGTAGTTTCCCCAATATTGAACCATCCTATAAGAGACCTATATTTTCGTTTGTAAAGAGCTTCGTATGAAGCCATCTGAATGCTGGAATGATAATTATTATTATATGCAAACTCAATAGGTGGAAGATGATCATCCCAGCTACTCCTGAAGTCCATCACACAAGCCCATAGCATATCCTCCAGTGTCTGAATAGTACGTTCAGCCTGATCGTCTATCTGGGAAGAAATGTTGTACTAAGACTTACCTGAGTCCCCAATCCTTTTTGGAAGGACCTCCAGAAATTAGTTGTAAACTAAGCACCTCTATCTGAGATAATAGATATAGGGACAACATGAAGTCGTACGATCTCCTTGATGTAAAGCCTTGCATAATCCTCTGCTGAGTAAGTAGTCTTGACAGACAGAAAATGAGTTGCTTTTGTAAGTCTATAGACAATAACCCATATGACATCGAACTTACGTTGGGTACGAGGTACGCCTATGATGAAATCCATATTAATCACTTCCTATTTCCATGTCTAAACCTCTATAGCCTATAATAATCCACCGGGTTTCTGATGCTCAATCTTAACCTGCTGACAATTAGGGCACTGAGCAACAAACTCTGCTATATCCTTCTTCATTCCGTACCACCGATATATTCCCTTGATATCATGATACATCTTCGTCGCTCCTGGATAAATAGAATAACGAGAATAGTGAGCTTCTCCCATAACCTATCGGCGCAACCCTGCCACATTAGAACACACAATCGACCTCGATATATGAGGACTCCATCTCCTGTAATCTCAAATGGTGTATTTTACTTTTGAGGGATGTATCTCTGTGATGATCTAGCACAAGATTCTCATACTGGTGTTCCTTCACTTCAGTTACTAAAAAGGATGTTGTCGTGTCCTGAATAGACTCCAGTATCACTTGAGTCCATTAATCGAACTCCAAGACTAGCTAGATGATGAATCTCATGGGCTATCCCACACTTCTCTGGCTATAAATATGATAAGCTACACATAGATCTACGGCTGAGGGCGTCGGCTACTACACTCGCCTTTTCTGGATGGTATAACATATTAACATCATAGTCTTTTAGTAGCTCCAACCATCGCCTCTGACGTAAATTCAATTAATTTTGCTTGAATATATGAAGGTTATTCTGGTCCATATAGATATCAACATGAATGTCATACAAATAGTTCCTCCGCATCTTTAGTGCATGAATCACCACGGCTAACTCTAAATTGTGGGCTAGATAATTCTTCTCGTGTTTTCTTAGTTGTCTTTAAACATAAGCGATTACTTTTCATGGTCGTTCTGCCACTTGTTGCATGAATACATGGCTTATCTTATTCCCCACAAAAACTGGAATTTCCTGTAACTCGTATGATCTCAAATATCATCTTTTGATTTTTTTTTTCTGTTCATTAGCCACGATAAGTGCCACTTTCTTATGGAGTGCATACAATGTTGTTGTGAGACCGTTTTTACAAGATCATTTCTTCTTTATGTCACTATGCTTAAGTTGAAGCCTTCTTCCTTATTTCCTCAACTAGTCTTTCTTTGTAGACTTAGGGGGGACCCTTTGACTCCTGTAAAGCTGCGAGCTTATTACATTGTATACCCGAAAGAAATTTTTTTTTGATGTTCTTACTCGCCTATAATTATACTTAATTACTTACCTCCATGCCCTTGTGCTCGTAAGGTTGATTCTGAACTGAAATTCTTGAATGTCTTCTCAGTGGCACCATTTTTTTTTTGTAAGACTTATATGGTACCTTTAACAACCCCAACTCCTATCTGAATATTTCTCAAGGATTACGATGTCATCATATTTGCGAGACTGAATTCCCTATGTTGGGTTTCACTATGTTTATCTTGCACAACCTGCTGATTTGGTTGTATCCCCGGCTAGGCTCTTCCTGAATCAACTACACGTTAGTCTATTCTCATATCTATATTCTGTGTAATCTCTCTTGGGTTATATCCTACCCCGCACACTGGCTCTGTATGTATCCAGTGTTCATTTGAACTTGTTTATCAATAGCATCTAGTGATAGAACCCTTTCTGCCCCTCCCCGTCGTCATGCTTACATAATGTTCTAAAGTTGTATCATATCCTTAGGATCTGAATAAATGCAATCTCATTCCTTTTACCTTTCTACCACATTCTTCCTTTACTATTGCATAGTTACCCTAACCACATAACTCCAACTTAATACCATGTCACACCATCTCCCCTCCCTAGGGGAGTACCAACATTTATTTCTATGAAGATTTACCTATAAATGTTTCACCTTTTCATATTTGGCGTCTTTTTCACATCTTCACGGACTCTTACTTGCCTTGAGGTAACCCTTCTGTACCCGGAATAATTTAATTTCTTACATACAAAGGTGACACCTAGTCTAAGTGGCACACTTATTCCCTTAAGCTTAACTCTGCTCACACCGCTTGCTTTAGGGAAGCATTTTCCTAAATAACCTTTAAAGGTTATTCTTCTATTGTCCATTCAATTATCGCTGGAACGCGATCTCTGATATTCTTACGATGTCAACTATTATAAAATCCTTTGGTCCCGAATTCATGTTCAGTTTATCTTATTCACTAGCCCATACTAATTTCTATTACTCCGGGGGTCTAACTTTTCTTTCTAGTAATCACATATGAGTCACCAACTCATTTCTCAAAATGGGAACATAACTTTATGGCTTATACTCTTTTATTATCTCAAGGCATGTAACTTCTTGTCTTTTCCTTCAGTTGACTATAGAATCTGTAGTCCTGTCGTATTTTGATTTACCGTTATCATCCATTTATCATATCTTACTCATAATGCTTCATTTACTTTCTTCTTATTCTCCTGCCTGATTGTACTATTCTAGAGTGCACCATTTGGGTGTCTCACAAGGAGAACCATTTCCACGTTTGCAATATCTCTTGGAAATGTGAGCTAATGATAACAATCCATCCACAATTTTGGGTTACTCTAACCCCAGCTGGATGTTGATATATCATCCTTCTCTTAAATTATATTTGTTAGATCCCATAGGACATAATTGAGATAGGTGTGACTAATTGTATATATCTATGTTACTGTTTAAAGTAACTCAGAATGTTTATATTTCTCTGCAACAACAACAACAACAACAACAACAACCCAGTAGAATCCCATTAATGGGGTCTGGGGAGGGTAGTATGTACGCAGACCTTACCCCTACCCCGAAGGAGTAGAGAGGCTGTTTCCGAAAGACCCTCGGCTCCAAAAAAAAAAAAAAAAAAAAAAAAAAAAAAAAAAGAAAAAAGCGAGAGATAATATTAGTATCACAACAACACTCATAAGCTAAATAGCAATACCATGAAATTCAGAAGAAAGATGCAAAGCAAAGGGAGGGGGGAGATAAAGGGAAGGGAGACAATATTAGTACCGCCACAACAATCATAAGAAAAATAAGAGCACCGTGAAATCCAGAGGAAGGATGCAAAGCACAGCGATAACTAGTAAATAGGACATACACTAAAAGCGAAATAGTAAGTCACAATATTGGCACTAGCTATCTTAGACAAAACCCCTAAATGGATAGTCCCACAATCGTACGATAGTCTTCACTAACTGGGTACCTCGTATCCTTCTTCACCTAGCTTCTTTTACTTGTTGAAACTTGTATCTACCTTCTGATTCTCTCGTTGCTTTTTACCATAGGGGTAGATAGATATTTATGCCTTATGGATCCTTATCAACAAGCTCGCACGTCGTAGTACACATATAATCTACTGAAGGCCTTACATTTACTCATCCTAAGCATGATGCAAAATCAAGTTCCTCTGACTCAACTCTTCCACAACCACATTCAATCTCTTACCTACTGTCTTTTTGGATGTAGATGCCATTGTATAACGAATAAAATAGAATTTAAGAATTTGAATTTCTTACAACTAAGCTCTACCACACGATCTAGAGTAAGAAGAAAGAGTGACAATCCTAAATGCCCTGTAGCCTCATGCTTATAAGTGCGGTGCATAATACTCCCTAGTACAGAACTGCTCTGATACCACTTTTGTCATGACCCAAACCTATGGGCCGCGACCAGCACCCAGTACCTTACTCAACCGAGTACCAACATAACGTATCTTTTATATCATACTATCATAAGTAATTGAGTCGGAAAGGTTGTCGTGAGATAAGTAGAACAAAACATGAGGAAATACTCAATATAGGGTGACCCAACTTGATATACCGACTTATACATATTACGTACTGGCCTATAAGGCCATATCAGTATCAGTATACATGACATCTGTCTAGAAGCCTATAAGAGTATATAATTATCTTAAATGTCAGAATAGAGCCCTGTCATACCAAACAATACATATTCAAATCATACTAACCAAATAGGCAACTCTGGAGCAAGTGGAGTGCACAAACACCTTTTACTGAGCTGATAGCCTACTAGGAGAACTCTCAACCTATCTATCGGGACCTACGGGCATAAAATGCAGCGTCCCCAGGCAAAAGGGACGTCATTACAAATAAAGTACCGAGTATGTAAGGCATGACAGTAGTATATAAAAGACTTGAAAGAAACATGGAGTAAAGAACTCAACCTAAAATTCTGAATAGCTCTGTAAATCATGAAAATTTATAATGCCATGCATGTGCGTATAAATGACATACCATGCATAGGTATATGCATACATAATATCATCAAGCCTCTGAGGGCATCCCATCATATCATCTCAGCCAATGTGGGCAAAATCATCAATGTATACCAGCTGATCAGGTGGTGGTGCGTATATAACGTCGTAATCTTTTCCCATATCCCATATATATATGATATACGCGTATATAACGCCTTCTAGTCATGGGTCAATGCACATGTATAAATGCATGAATGCATAAGAAATACATTAATAAGATTTCTCGAATATCATAAAATTAATATGCCTTTCGGACAAACTTTATCAAATACGTATTTTTCTGAGACCCGTGAATAGAGGATATAATAATAATTCACATGGAAAATCAATAATATAGACACCCCCAGTAATTCTATGAATAGAGTCATTTATGAAAGTTACGTATTTTGCTCATTTCGTTTGTATCATTTTGATCATGCCAAAAGAAAAGAAGGGATAACCTTAACATACTAGTATGATCTCTTCCTTATTACTCAACCAAGCTCAACACAACTTCTTTCATCTACAACAAGTGAAATAATATTGTTGTTAACATATAATATCATACCATCGTATATGGCTAGTCGTATGGCTTAAGAAAAATCGGACAACAACTCTCCTATTTTTAATACATCCCAAAGACCACTAAGGGATATCAACAGCCCAACAACAACTATAGCCAACAATAGCAACAACAACAATATAATCCAATATGAGTTTCTCCGATTATCTTAACAACCAAATTGAGCGGCAAGCTCATTTTTACTCACAACAAGATATAAATTGAATCCAAAGTTTATTCCATAAATTAGTTTATAACCTTCAGAACATCATACTTATATGTACTATATTATTTCTAGTTCAAAATATCCACAAAATGCCTTCCAAAACAGCCCCATACGTCTAGTACCTTAATTATTATCGCCAATCACTTGTTTTTTTTCATCTTTTCTTCTTCAATATACTTAATTAACAGCTATAAAATCTTAACAACAGTAGACACAACATTATCAAATTACTTTTTTCAATTTCCAGCCACCACAAACCATCTATTTAGCTACAAAATAGTCCAACCAAAGACAACTACATCCCATATTCTTTCAAGTGCTATCTTATGGTTTCTCACTCAAACAACACAACCAACACAAGATTAACCTTAGGCACAATCAAGAAGATATTATTCATACCTTGAAAAGCAGCTACAACTCGAAACTCTGTCTCAACTTAGCTCACAATAGCCCTCAATCACACCACAACATCATAGAAGCATCCTCTTGTAGTCCGTAACACCTTTGATGATGATTTGAGTTGATTTCCCTTGAGTTTGGTTCTTGAGATCTTGGGATATGTTAGGGAGGGTTTTGGAGAGATGTTAGATAAAGTTTGGGTGAAAAATGACCCGCAATGAGTCTGAAACACCTTTAGAAAAAACGTAAGGTCGAAGGTCGTCTCAAGTGGGTCCCAACCGAACTGCTTGCGCAGTCTCGCAAAAATATGGATATCTCACTACTCCAATGTCGTATCAATAAACGGTTTAATGAGTTGGAAACTAGACTTGTAGACCTTCAATTAGATATATAATATGTCTTAAAAAGACTTCATATAGCACACGAAATGTATTTCTCAAAAAACTCTATTACAAGGAAAGTCTTTAGTCGGTTCGTTTTCCGCAACCTAAATTCGATTTTTCCAAAACTTTATATATTATATCAAAATGTCATATATAGTCATATCATGACTTTAAACTAATTTAAATCATGATTAACAAATATCATATTCATTACGTCACCTTGGGACACACAGGGTGTAACAGTCAGGAGATGAGAGATGTTATTCAGCTATTGACTCGATTAGTGGCCGCACAAGCTCTGTGCCAGGAGGTAGGTATTGTTCATGCAGGTAGGTCCATTAGTTCAAGGGTCCATGATTTCATTAATTTGGACCCTGCGATATTCACTGGAGCAGATCCAAATAAGGACCCTCAGGTATTTATCGATAGGATGTAGAGGACTTTGAGGGTAATGAAGGCCACTGCGACTGAGTTAGTTAAGCTAGCTTCCGATAGACTTCGGGATGTTGCAATTAATTGGTACGAGTCTTGGGAGTTGTCCAGAGGTAAGGATGCCCTTCCAGCAGTATGGTAAGAGTTTATAGAGGCTTTTCTACGTCATTATTTGCCACCAGAGCTTAGACGGGCCAGAGTTGATAAGTTCTTGACTCTTCGACCGGGTAATATAAGTGTTCGGGAGTACAACCTTCAGTTTGATTCTTTGGCTAGGTATGCTCCCACTATTGTAGCTAAGATAGAGGGTCGGGTTAATCGGTTTATGATGGGGTTGGAGCCGCACCTGCCCAATGACTGTATGTCGGTCTCACTTCATCCAGGCATTGATATTTCTCGTATTAAGGCATACACTTAGGGTGTAAAGGAGCGTAAGCATGAGAAGAAGGCCGGTCGTGAGCATGATACGGGACAGAGTAAGAGAGCAAGATCTTCATGTCCTTCTGGTGAGTTTCGAGGTGGTCATAGACAACAATACCCGAGGTATCCAGCCCAGCCATCGGCTAGTGCACCCCCTCAGTTTTCCGGTAGGAGATTTGATCTTTCCACATATTCAAGGCCCAATCAGAGTTCCAGGACCTCTAGTTCTCAATATAGGGGTGGGTCAAGTCAGATGAGGCGACCCTTGCCACTATGTGCTCAGTATGGTAAGCAACATGTCGGGCAGTGCCTCGTGGGGTTGGGTGTTTGTTATACTTGTGGTTATTCATGCCACATTATGAGAGGTTATCCGATGAGAGGTGGTGTAGATATAGTTTACCCAGCGGGAATTATAGCTGGTTAGTCATCACCAGTACGCCCCCCTGGGCAAGGATCACATTCACCAACCAGTCATGGTAGAGGCAGAAGTGAAGCATCTAGTTCGAGCGGTCCTCATAACCGCGTTTATGCGGGTCGACATGATAAGGAGTCGTCACCTGATGTTGTTACAGGTATATTATCAGTCTCCTCATATGATGTATATGCATTGATTGATCCAGGTTCCACCTTATCATATCTCACTCTGTGGGTTGCTAGCAAGTTTGGGATAGAACCTGAGTTGATTAAACCTTTTGAGGTATCTACGTCTGTTAGGGATCCAGTGATAGCTAGACGGGTATATAGAGATTATATAGTAGTAGTTCTTAGTCGTTCTACAGTAGCAGACTTGATTGAGCTAGATATGGTAGAATTTGATATTATAATGGGTATAGATTGGTTGGCTTCTTGTTATGCTAACGTTGATTGTAGATCAAAGATGGTTCGGTTCCAGTTTCCATGGGAGCTAGTTCTAGAGTGGAAAGGTAATATTGCATCGCCGAGAGGTAGGTTTATTTCGTATCTCAAGGCAAGGAAGATGATTAGAAAGGGCTATATTTATCACTTAGTTCGGGTACAGGATGTAAAAGCAGATTCACCGACCCTTCAATCTATCCCAGCGGTTAATGAGTTTCCCGATGAGCTTCCACGCCTTTCGTCAGAGCGAGAGATTGAGTTTGCTATTGACACATTACCAGATACTCAGCCGATATCTATTCCTCCTTATATAGTGGCACCTGCAGAGCTGAGAGAGTTGAAAGAACAACTGAGGGGATTACTTGAAAAAGGCCTTATCAGACCTAGTAAATCACCGTGGGGAACACCTGTACTATTTGTGTGAAAGAAAGATAGTTCCTTGCGGATGTTATTGATTACAGACAGTTGAATAAGGCGACGATCAAGAATAAATACCCTCTCCCGAGGATTGATGATTTATTTGATCAGTTGCAGGGTTCCAGGTGTTTCTCGAATATAGACTTGAGGTCGGGGTACCATCAGGTAAGGGTTAGAGAGAAGGATATTCCTAAGGCAGCATTCAGGACCAGATACGGGCACTTTGAGTTTCGTGTTATGTCCTTCGGTTTGACCAATGCCCCAGCGGTATTCATGGACTTGATGAACCGTGTGTTCATACCCTTTCTAGATATGTTCGTGATTGTATTTATAGATGATATTTTTGTTTATTCTCGTTCAGAGGCTGAGCATGCAGATCATTTGTGCATTGTGCTCAGAGATCTACAAGAAAGGAAGTTGTATGCAAAATTCTCTAAATATGAATTCTGGTTGAATTTTGTAGCCTTCATTGGTCATATTATTTAGGGTAAGGGTATCCGGGTCGATACACAGAAGATTGAGGCAGTGAAAACTTGTCCTAGACC
Organism: Nicotiana otophora; assembly: GCA_000715115.1. Lineage (NCBI taxonomy): Eukaryota > Viridiplantae > Streptophyta > Magnoliopsida > Solanales > Solanaceae > Nicotiana > Nicotiana otophora. Next base: position 51,367 of record AWOL01S0005096.1, read on the forward strand.
CACGACACCGACAAAGGTTCGTAGCTTCCTGGGTTTTCCAGGTTATTACAAGAGATTTGTAGAGGGGGTTTCTTCCCTTTCAGCACCATTGGCAAAGTTGACTCAGAAGGCAACTAAGTTTTAATGGACTGATGCTTGTGAGCAGAGTTTCCAAGCATTGAAGGACAGATTGACATCAGTACCGATTCTAATACTTCCAGAAGGGACCGATGGTTATGATATCTATTATGACGCTTCGAGCGTTGGATTGGGTTGTATATTGATGCAACATGGTAAGGTTGTAGCTTATGCTTCTAGACAACTAAGAAACCACGAGAAGAATTACCGACCCACGATTTAGAGTTAGCCATGGTGATTCATGCACTAAAGATGTGGAGGCACTATTTGTATGGTATTCATGTTGATATCTATACGGGCCATAAGATCCTTCAGTATATATTTAAGCAAAAGGAATTGTTTACGTCAGAGGCGATAGTTGGAGCTACTAAAAGACTATGATGTTGATATTTTATACCATCCAGGAAAGGCGAATGTAGTAGCCGACGCCCTCAGCCGTAGATCTATAAGTACCTTATCATATTTACAGCCAAAGAAGAGCGAGATAGCTCGTGAGATTCATCAGCTAGCTAATCTTGGAGTTCGATTACTAGATTCAGGTGGTACCAGAGTTACTATTTAGGACACAATAACATCCTCTCTAGTAACTGAAGTGAAGGAACGCCATTGTGAATATCCTGTGCTAGCTCACTATAGTGATACAACCCCTCAAAAAGAGAAGACACCATTGTAGATAACATAAAATGGAGTCCTCGAATATCGAGGTCGATTATGTGTTCCTAATGTGGCAGGGTTGTGCCAACCGGTTATGGGAGAAGCTCACTATTCTCATTATTCCATTCATCCAGGAGCGACGAAGATGTATCATGATATCAGGGGAATATACTGGTGGGGAGAAATGAAGAATAATATAGAAAAGTTTGTTGCTCAGTGCCCTAATTGTCAGCAGGTTAAGATTGAGCATCAGAAACCCGGTGGATTATTGCAGGCTATAGAGATTCCGACTTGGAAATGGGAAGTGATTAACATGGATTTCATCATAGGCTTACCTCGTACCCAGCGTAAGTTCGATTCTATATGAGTTATTATTGATAAACTTACAAAACGAGCCCATTTTGTGCCTGTCAGGACTACGTATTCAGCAGAGGATTATGCAAGTATTTACATTAAAGAGATAGTACGACTTCATGGTATCCCTATATCCATTATCTCAGATAGAGGTGCTCAGTTTTACAGCTAATTTCTGGAGGTCCTTCCAAAAAGGATTGGGGACTCAGGTAAGTCTTAGTACAATATTTCATCCTCAGACAGACGGTCAGGCTGCGCATACTATTCAGACACTGGAGGATATGCTACGAGCTTGTGTGATGGACTTCAGAGGTAGCTGGGATGATCATCTTCCACTTATTGATTTCGCATATAATAATAGTTATCATTCCAGCATTCAGATGGCTCCATATGAAGCTCTTTACGGACGGAAGTGTAGGTCACCTATCAGATGGTTTGAGGTTGGGGAAACTAAGTTAGTAGGACCAGAGTTGGTACAATAGGCAGTTGAGAAGACTAATCTTATACGGGAAAGGCTATTAGCAGCTTAGAGTCATCAAAAGTCATATGCAGATAATCGACGACGAGACTTGGAGTTTTAGATAGATGACTGGGTATTCCTAAAGGTATCACCGATGAAAGGCGTTATGAGATTCGGTAAGAAAGGAAAACTTAGCCCTCGGTACATTGGACCTTATAAGATTATACGCAGAGTAGGGCAGGTAGCATATGGGCTAGACTTGCCTTCCAACCTGGAGTAAGTACATCCAGTTTTTCATGTGTCTATGCTCCGCAAGTGTATTAGAGATCCTTCTAGAGTCGTTCCAGTTGACGATGTTCAGGTCACAGAGCAGCTATCATATGATCAAGCTCTCATTGCTATACTAGATAAACAAGTTCGGAGATTGAGAACTAAAGACGTATCTTCGGTTAAAGTACTTTGGAGGAACAATAATGTGGAGGAGATTACTTAGAAAGATGAAGAAGACATGAAGTCTAGGTATCCTCACTTGTTTCCGCTTTCGGAGGAGGATCGGACTGAGGCATCACAGCCTTAGATACTTATATGGTACTTGATTCTTATGTTAGTTATTGCCATTGGTCGTGTGAGACCATTGATGTTATTGATGATTGTGGCCCTGTGTGGATTTTTATTGTTGGGATTTCTATCTAACAGGTTGGTAGTGGTACCATTACAGGGGAGACTATGCCAAAATTTCTATAAATCTCTGGGAGTTTAACATTCGAGGACGAATGTTTCTAAAGGGGGAAGATTGTTACACCTTGTGCATTCCAAGGTGACGTATAATGAATTTGAGACTTTTTAATTATGATTTAAATGAGTGTAAAGTCGTAATATGACTATATATGATATTTGGATAAAAAATATAAAGTTTGGAAAAAATCGGATTAAAGTTGCGGAAAAACCGACTAAGAATGTAACAGAGTTTTTTGAGAAATAAATTTCGTGTGATATATGATGGGACATATTATATACCAAATTGAAGGTCTTGAAATGTAGTTTTAAACACCACTTAACCGTTCGTTCATACGACATCCGGATAAAAAGATATAAGCGCCAGAAGATGGGCGAATGAGAGGGTGCCAAGCTAGCACCTCTTTGACTTTTCAAAAGTTGATATATATGTCTTAACTCGTCTCTCTCTTAATTTTTACGTAGAACCCGACTAGAGAACACCATAAAACCTGTCCTTGAGCTCTCTAATAGTGCTTCAAAGGGTACTAATATCCCGGGTATGAAATCAAGAAGCGATAACATCAAAACGATCCCTACGACATAAGTATCGCTATATCGCCTCTCTTTTTCTTTGTAGTTTGAGTTTTGGAATATGTTTAATAGTTAATAAAATAAAATTCCTAATTTCTGAGCTTTAAAATATCAAGAAAGGTTGATAAATTCATTTCCTAATAGTTAGAACTCACGTGACGGTGATCGAAAGTTGTGAGTTCGAGTTATTTGACTTGTAGTGGACGATTTTGTGGGTTGTTTCATGTTGCTTTTAGGTTGTCTATTGTGATGCTGATTTATGGAGTTTGGAAGGATAAAATGGCATGGAGAATTGCCACATGTAGTAGGGTAGTAGGTTGGTCGCTCGTCGTTATAGTTACAGACTAATTGGTAACTTGTTGATTGGGTGTATTATGGTATTGTATTGAAGGACCCGAATTGTAATTAGGTTGGTTTTGAGTTGATGATTGTATTATGTTTGTATCTCGCCTATAGTAGGTTTGAGGGAACAGTAAAATCAGGGGGAATGCTGCCTGTTTTATTTAAAATATAGTTATCGTTTGAGATACGTAATATACTACCGCAATCTAAGTTGTACACGTATTTATTTGTTATAGGGTTGGCGCGCTAGTTGTCATAAGCTTGTTGTTGAGTTGCATTGATAACTTGAGGTATGTTAAGGTTATCCCTTCTTTCCTTTTGGCATGATTCATACGATACAAACGAAACGAGCAAACGCACAACTTTCATAAATAACTCTATTAATAGAAATACTAGAGATGCATATGTTCTTGATTCCCCATGTGAATTATTATTATATCTTCCGTTCATGGGTCTCAAAAAAATACGTAGTTGATAAAGTTTATCCGAAGGGCATATTTATCTTATAACATTCCGAGAAATCTTATTAACGTATTTCTTATGCATTTCATTCATTTATACATATACATTTACCCATGACTAGATGGCGTTATATACACGTATATTATATGTATATGGCGTTATATACATTGACCCATAACCCGCGTTATATACGCATCACCACCTGATCAGCTGGTATATGTTGATGATTTTTCCCATAGTGGCCAAGATGATATGATGGGATGCCCTAAGAGGCTTGATGATGTTATGTAAACCTATACCTATGCATGATACGACATTTACATGCACGTGCATGACATTATAAATGTTTCAGGATTCGCAAAGTTATTTAGACTCACGGGTAGAATTCTTTACTCCATGTTTCATTATGTCTTTTATGCACTGATTTTTATGCCTTACATACTCAGTACATTATTTGTACTGACGTACCTTTTGCCTGGGGATGCTGCATTTTATGCCCGCAGGTGCAGGTAGACAGGCCGAGGGTCCCCATTCTTAGGATCCTTGATTAGCGAGAGTTGGTGTGCTCCATTTGATCCAGAGCTGCTTTGAGTTTTGATACGATGTGTTTGCATACATATATGGGTAAGATGAGTCCCAGTCCCGTCCTTTATATAGTTGTACACTCTAATAGGGGTCTGTAGACAGTCACGTATAGTTAGATAGTATGTGGCCTTGTCGGCTCTCCCTACCGTATTACGTATATATATAAAAATATGTATATATGTCTTTTGGGCATGCTTTCCCACATAGGTTGTTCATATGAATTAGTAGTTTATTTCCAGATGTTATGCATGACCTACACTTATTTTGTGTTTATATCTTAGATGAATGCTTAGCGGTGTTTGATAGGTATAACTCGGGCACTCGTCACGGCCCATCGGTTTGGGTCGTGACATATCAGGCTTGATCGATCAGGTTCACTCGGTGAGCGTCGGTCATGCTTCCCGAGGTTGGGGCGTGACAGTCTGCAATTGATAGCAAAATCGTTACTCATGAAAAAGAGGTTACCCATTTCTGTTTGGGGTCATGCCACTTTGCATGCAGCAATGCTAGTTTGTCTTAGACCGACAAATTATGATAAATATTCCCTCTTGCAATTAGTTTTGGGTCATAAACCTAATCTATCCCATTTAATAATTTTGGATGCGCGGTATATGTGCCTGTAGCAAAGCCATATCATACCAAGATGGGTTCCCAAAAAATGTTACGAATATATGTTGGGTTTGAATCACCCTCCATTATTCGCTACCTCGAAACATTAACGGGAGATTTATTCACTACTCGATTTGCAGATTGTTGATTCGATGAGACACTTTTCTCAAATTTAGGGTGAGAAACTAGTGAAACCAAATGGAACATTTTGTGAAAAAATCCATCATTGTTTCATCTAGATTCACGTGACTCTATTTGTGAAAAAAAGAGGTACAAAAGATAATTCATTTGCAAAAAGAAAATAGCAAATCAAATGCTAGATACGAATATGAAAAGGATAACGAAATCACATATCCATGCAGAGAATGTTCCAATCCGTATTGATGTCCCAGTTGGACAATTTTTTAGTGTCGTAGCGAATGAGTCAAAAGCATGCCTAAAGTGTGGCAGACCATTGGGTTCTAAGGATCAAAATCCTAGAAAAATAAAAATAAATGATCAAGATGACACTACAAATAAGTCTCATAAAGAAACCCATGAATTAACCAATCCTGATATTCATGAGGAAATCACGGAGCGTGAGACTCAAGAAAATAAGGAACTATCAACATATTCAATCGATATTGAGACGAATTTGAATCGATCTGATACAGTGGTGGATTATTTCTTTGCATATAATGTTGCATCTAGCATTATGAAAGATAGTGAGGATCTTGAACCTCAATCTATTGGAGAATGTCGACAAAGACGTGATTGGCCAAAATGGCAAGAAGCAATCCAATCTGAGTTGGATTCACTTGCGAAACGTGAAGTGTTTGGGCATGTAGTCCAAACACCTAATAGTGTTAAGCCTATTGGTTATAAATGGGTCTTTGTACGTAAGATAAATGAGAAAAATGAGGTACAAAGATATAAGGCACGCCTTGTTGCATAAGGATTTTCACAAAGGCCTGGTGTCGATTATGAAGAGGCATATTCACCCATTATGGATGCAATAATATTTTGTTATCTCATTAGTTTTGCAGTCCATGAAAAGCTTTACATGCATTTAATGGATGTTGTTACAGCCTACCTTTATGGCTCACTTGTTAATGAGATATACATGAAAATTTCCGAAGGATTTAAAATGTCTGACACACATAATTCAAAGTCCCAGGAAATGTTTTCAATCAAATTGCAAAGACCTTTGTATGGTCTAAAGCAATCAGGACGAATGTGGTATAACCGTTATGGTGAGTATTTATTAAAGTAAGGTTATATAAATGATCCCATTTGTCTATGTATTTTTATACAGAAAACAACATCAGAGTTTGTTGTATGTGACGTGCATGTTGATGACATCAACCTTATTGGAACTCCTACAGAACTCCAAAAGGCAATTGATTATTTAAAGAAGGAATTCAAGATGAAAGATCTCGAAAAGAAAAAATTATGTCTCGTTTTCAAATTGAACATTTGGCAGATGACATATTTGTTCATCAATCTGCCTACACGGAAAAGGTGTTAAAACGATTTTACATGGATGGAGCACATCCATTAAGTAATCCGATGGTGGTTCGATCACTTGATGTGAATAAAGATCTGTTCCGACCTCAAGAAAAGAATTAAGAGCTATTTTGTCCTGAAGTATCATATCTTAGTGCAATTTGTGCACTAATGTATCTTGCTAATACTACAAGGCATGGCGTAACTTTTTCAGTTAATGTCTTAGCAAGATATAGCTCTTCTCCTATAAGGAGACATTGGAATGAAATCAAACACATATTGCGGTATCTAAAGGGGACTATCGATATGGCCTTATTTTATGGCAATAATTGCAGTCCCGATCTTGTTGGTTTTGCCGATGATAGGTATTTATCCGACTCACACAAGGCTCAATCTCAAACAGGCTATGTGTTTACATATGGAGGCAGTGTCATATCTTGGCGATCGACTAAGCAATCAAACATAACTACTTCATCTAATCATGCTGAGATAATTGCTATTCATGAAGCATGTCGAGAATATGTATGGTTGAGGTCTATAATACATCTTATTCGAGACAGATGTGGTTTGAAGTGTGATAAACTACCCACTATATTGTATGAAGATAATGCAACATTCATAACCCAATTGAAGACATGATTCGTAAAAGGAGATATGACAAAACACATTTTACCAAAGTTATTTTTCACACATGCTCTTCAAAATATGGTGATATCAATGTGCAACAGATTTGTTCAAGCGATAATATGGCTGATTTATTCACCTAATCTCTACCGACGTCAACCTTCAAGAAGCTAGTGTACAAGAATGGGATACGAAGGCTCAAGGATGTGAATTGATGCTCTCATCAGGGGGAGTTATAGGTGTTGTACTCTTTTTTTTCCTTACAAGGTTTTGTCCCACTGGGTTTTCCTTGTAAGATTTTTAACGAGGCAACCAAAAGACGTATTTCTAAACACGTATACTCTTTTTCCTTCACTAGAAATTTTATCCCACCGGATTTTATTTTAGTTAAGGTTTTAGCGAGTTGCATTATCTGTTGAATAGACATTCAAGAGGGAGTGTTATAAATAAAATTGTATTTAAGGTGAATTTCTATATTATAGAGAGATCTTAGAGTTTGTTACTTAGTGGCTAAGCCACTTTTTTCCTATAAATAGAGGCGTTCTATTCCATTATAATTCATCCCAAATCAATAAGAACTCTCTCTCTCTCTCTTTCTTTGCAATATTCTTCTTTATTGTTTCATTACAAAAGTATTTTTTTTAGATGATGATTATCATTCTCAAATCTTCAATAAAATTCAAGTGAAATTCATCTTTGAAAACTTGGAACCTAATTGAGTTAAAGGTGATCTGAAAATTAAAAAATATGTTGCATAAATTTTTAAAAATAGTAAGACATCTAAGGTGAATAGTAAGTATATTAAGGGCCTCTTTGGTTGAGATGTGACTGAATAATACCTTTATAGTATCTTGTATTATTGGAAAAACTTTCCACTGTTATGAAATATAGCTCAAAGTAATAATATAGAATAAGAAAAAACAAGCTAAGAGATATAGAGAGAAAGAGATGAGAGATTCTTATTTCTTCTTCAATTGTATGCATTTTCCTATCTATTACAAGGTCTTTATATAAGCATGAAAAGTGAAGAAAATATATCATTGAATATGTCATTAAGCATAAAAATATGTCATTGAATATGTCATTAAGTATTTGAGAAAATCATGGAGGAAGAGTAGACATCCACCATAATTTAAATATTTTTATAACACTCTCCATTGGATGTCCATAGATAATGTGCCTTGTTAAAACCTTATTAAGAAAAAACCCCATAGGAAAAAATCTTTGTGAAGGATAAAGAGTACACATGTTTAGAAATACGCCTTTTGGTTGTCTCGTTAAAAATCTTGTAAGGAAAAGCCAGTGGGACAAAACCTTATAAGGGTAAAAGAGTACAACGCATATTAACTTCCCATGATGAGAGCATCAATTCACATCCTTGAGCCTTCACATCCCAATCTTGTACACTAGTTTCTTGAAGGTTGACGTCGGTATAGATTTGGTGAACAAATAATCCATATTATCACTTGAACGGATCTGTTGCACATTGATATCACCATTCTTTTGAAGATCATGTGTGAAAAACAATTTTGGTGAAATGTGCTTTGTCCTATCCCCTTTTATGAATTCTCCCTTCAATTGGGCTATGCATGCTGAATTGTCTTCATACAAAATTGTGGGTAGTTTGTCACACTCCAAACCATATTTGTCTCGAATAAGGTGTATTATAGACCTCAACCATACACATTCTCGACTTGCTTCATGAATAGCAATTATCTCAGCATGATTAGATGAAGTAGTCATGATTGATTGCTTAGCCAATCGCCAAGATATGACCGTGCCTCCATATGTAAACACATAACCTGTTTGAGATCGATCCTTGTATGGGTCAGATAAATACCCAACATCGGCATAACCAACAAGATCGGGACTGCACTCATTGCTATAAAATAATCCCATATCGGTAGTCCCTTTTAGATACCGCAATATATGTTTGATTCCATTCTAATGTCTCCTTATACGAGTAGGGCTATATATTATTAAGACATTAACTGAAAAAGTTATGTCAGACCTTGTAATGTTAGAAAAATACACCAGGGCACCAATTTTACCAAGATATGGTACTTTAGGACCAAAAAGCTCTTCATTATTTTCATGAGGTCGGAATGGTCTTTATTTATATCGAGTGATATCACAACCATCGGGGTGCTCAATGGATGTGCTTTATCTATATAGAATCGCTTTAAAATCTTTTTAGTGTATGCTGATTGATGGACAAAATTTTTATCTTTCATATACTCAATTTGTAAACCAAGACAAAATTTTATCTTTCCAAGATCTTTCTTTTCAAATTCTTTCGTTAAATAGTCTACTATTTTAGGAAGCTCCTTAGGAGTTCCAATGATATTTAAATCATCAACATACACGACGATTATAATAAATTTAGATCCAGATCTTTTTATAAAGATAGAAGGACAAATTGAATCATTCTTGTACCATTCTTTCAATAGGTACTCACTCAGGCGATTATACCATATGCGCCCTGATTGTTTCAATCCATATAAAGATTTTTAAAGATTTATTTAATAAATTTCTTGAAAACCTTAGTATGCTCCAGAATAATTTAAATCCTTCAATGATTTTCATTATACGCAAATCGCATTTTTTTTATATTGCCAGATTAAAACCTGAAATGACGACATCCACCACAAGAGATAATGTCTCTATATAACCAATGTCAAGATATTTACAAATCTTCTTGTGACACAAGTTGTCTTTATGTCTATCGACTTGGCCCTTTTGTTTTCGCACAAGAACACATGTATACCTCCACTAGCTTTATACTTTCAGGTGTTGGGACTATCCGTCCAACTTCATATTTTTCAGGTGAAATCAATTTTTATTGCGTATTTTTCATTTGGCCAATCATTTATCTGTCCAAATTTCATGACAGATTTGAGCTCAAGTTCCTCGTCAATATTAATAATATTGAGCGCTATATTATATTAACAATATCGTCGACAATCATTTTATATTGGTTCTACTATTACCCAATAAAGACATAACTTATTGAGATCCATTTATCTTATTATTTTCAGGTATCTGAGCCTCTCCCATGAAGTCTTATGAAGTGTTATGTCGTGGTGCTCTTCTAGAGCACTTGCCTTCTTATTATGACCATCTTGAACATTTGCTACTCTCCTTCTTGAAGGAGTTTTATCTTTATAACTGGTTAGTCTATTATGCTTCATGCATACCATATACTCTATTCATTATGAGCTTTATTTTATTTTGAGCATTAACAGCTGAATATGACATTTAGCTTTGGGTCAGCAAATACATCTGACAATATTTTGCAAATGAATTATCACTTGAACTTCAAGTTCACATTTTCTCGTACGAGAATCTAGATGCACTCATAATAATTCATTACATGCATTACTTTTTCAGCTGCCAATTTTCTTCCCCTATTGTTGGAATCACCAACACATATCCCTAGCCTTATTTGGGGATCCATCTTTGTGCATTGTGGTGGAACAATTAAATCATATAGCACATTCATATTTTTAGATGAAAATTATTTGGTTCCTGACCCTGAACCGATTGTGATAGGGAGAACTTATTATAACTTGGCTAGATGCGTACAAGTGTTGTTGTATATTAAATAATACATCACATACCAAATTTTATTTTGACAATTTTGTTCTCATAACCAATGGTTTAGATATAATTGGAGGCATACAATTTCTACTAAACCAACTTGGATTTAAACCAGTATTATCAAGATAAATCATCGTAATTTATATTCTGGAACTGTGCTCTAATAATTTGAGCAATCAATCTTGCAAAAGCCAAACTGCAAGTTGATAACAAATGCACATGTTACCATGAAATAGATACATCTATTAAAATTATATAATAGTAAACTGTCCACATGGAAGGTGACTGGGCCCATATATTTATTACCTTTTATTCATTCCACAAATCAAGGGATTCAATCCCAAACCTTAAATGGTATATCATGAGAATAAGTAGTACAATTGTTGAACAATCTTATATTTCTTCAATATATGTCAATGTAATTTTTAATTAATTTTTCGCATCATAATTGAACTGAGATGGTCAACCGGTCATGCCAACTAATATTTATTTAGTTTACGTGTGGCTTGTGATTGCATCATCATGCTTATACTTATGCAGTACAAATAGAAGAAAAGTCAAGTAATCTTTCATATTTATCCGGTATGATTATAGTAATATAAAGATATTCAATCTTCTTTTCATTTATAGTCTCAATATGCCAACCACTTTGGCTAATATATTTNTTGGGTCAGCAAATACGCCTGGCAATATTTTGCAAATGAATTATCACTTGAACTTCAAGTTCACATTTTCTCGTACGAGAATCTAGATGCACTCATAATAATTCATTACATGCATTACTTTTTCAGCTGCCAATTTTCTTCCCCTATTGTTGGAATCACCAACACATATCCCTAGCCTTATTTGGGGATCCATCTTTGTGCATTGTGGTGGAACAATTAAATCATATAGCACATTCATATTTTTAGATGAAAATTATTTGGTTCCTGACCCTGAACCGATTGTGATAGGGAGAACTTATTATAACTTGGCTAGATGCGTACAAGTGTTGTTGTATATTAAATAATACATCACATACCAAATTTTATTTTGACAATTTTGTTCTCATAACCAATGGTTTAGATATAATTGGAGGCATACAATTTCTACTAAACCAACTTGGATTTAAACCAGTATTATCAAGATAAATCATCGTAATTTATATTTTGGAAATGTGCTTTAATAATTTGAGCAATCAATCTTGCAAAAGCCAAACTGCAAGTTGATAACAAATACACACGTGACTATAGAATAAATGCATTTATTAAAATCATATAAAGTAAACGGTCTACATGGCATGTGATTGGGCTCATATATTTATCATCTTTTATTTGTTCCAGAAATCAAGGGATTCAATCCCAACCTTAATTGGTATATCATGAGAATAAGCAGCACAAGAAATTTTTTGAAAAATCTGTTATTTCTTAAATATATGCCAATGTAATTCTCAATTAATTTGTCGCATCATAATTGAACCGGGATTGTCAATCGGTGATGCCAACTAATATTTGTTTCAGTAAACCTCTAGTTTACTTGTGACATATGATTCCATCATCATACATATATTTCTGTAGTACAAAAAGAAAACAAATCGGGTAACCTTTCATATTTACCCGTTATGATTATAGAAATATGAAGATATTCTATAATCCTTCCATTTATAGTCTCAATATGCCAACCACTTTGACTTATACTTTGAAACTCAAAAAGTTTCTTTTGAGACTTTACAATATCAATGTCGTGAATAATTTTATTTATCCGGGTAATAATAAACTATTTTTTCCGGAGCTCTTAACAACTTTTGCACTACAAGATCTTTTATCACACCATTCATATGGTAAATGTCTCATTCACGAAGAAAATTATATCATAATAAATTGTCATGGTCAAAATCATCATAAGCAAAATCATTTCTTGCTTTAATTTTACCTTTAATAACCTTTTATAAGGCATAACAATATATATTTTTTTTTGGCGTATCACATGTACGCGACCAATGACATATTCATGTAACCATACAATAATATTTATTCTCTTTATTTCACTCAAACCTCCCTCAGAGGTGAGTTGTGTGGTATTCATCTAATCATGCACTGCATGTTTTTATTCATTACTTTTATCACATATTGTCACATTCACCTTTAGGAATGAGTCTGCATTCTTATTGCTTATCACATGTCACATTCTCTTCAAGGAATGAATCATAATTAGCGGCGTGCTTTATTATTTTTCATACCAATTTGATGGTAAACATTGCCTTCACATTTTGAAGGACTATTTTGAGAACCACTATTGTTCTCCTTTTATAATCATAGTGATGATTATTATTATTATTATTTTGATTTTTGAAACGCCCATGTTCATTGTTCAACCACTTGTCTTCATTTAGACTTATTATGTGCCGCTACCGTATTCACTTCAAGAATGGAGCAAATAAAGTGGGACAATATTCATGCATTTTCATGAAAAATATATTATTTTTCTTTAGTTATCATTATATCATCAATATGGTATAGTGGGACTCAAACCCAATTTCTTACCAATATAAAGGCATGTTAGACCATAATGAATTGGGACTCAAACCCAACTCTTATCAGGACTTGATCCTGATGTCTTACCCTCATGGTGTATTGCGACTTGAACTCATTGAAATTGATATCATTAACAGCAAAGGACAAAAACAATTTCAAATACGAAGAAAATGCTTACCTCTTGAGTTAAACTCTTCATAATGTAATTTGGATATAATTCTCAATAATAGACATTCGTTTACTCAAATCATCTAAGTAATTAGTGTCAAACAAATATATAAAAATATAAAATAATATTGAAAATTTACATGTGGCCTTTGCTGCAATAAGCTTACTTCAAGATGAAAGTGATATGATCAGAACGTTAAGGAAAAATTATGTATCAAACAGAATAATAGTACTACTAGTTACCATGCACTTTTGTGGAAACTAAGTATTATGCTCTCTTGAAAAACAAAAGATATAGCAGAACCTTTAAGTCAATTAGGGAATCAAAACAATAGTGGACAAATCTCTGTCTACTATCTACTACTATATGTTTTCCATATAGAAATGATTTAACATATTAATTTGATAAGAACTATCATCAATGAAAAATTTGGTGTAGTACATACTTCTTGTACTAATATTTTATCTTATCAAAATAAAATAGTTATTATTATTATTATTATTATTATTATTATTATTATTATTATTATTATTATTATATTTGACAGTAAACTAACTTATAATCATTATATCAGGCATACTAAAATCATATTATAAGATAAAATCATAAGCATACATAATAAAGTATAATTTTAATTTTATAGATTATTTAGTATACCGCATGCCACCTATTATTAGTTCATGAAAATTTAACAAGGTGACATCCTTAACAGCCACATAAATACTAATTTTCTAATAACCAGACCATTATTTATTCTAAATAGTAGTACAAACTTATCTGGTTTAAAGCTCAGACTTGTTGCCGTAGCGGAAAGACGTATCTGTAACACTACATACCTTTCTGAATAAAATCTGTATAATTTTGACAATAGATCATCGAGGTATATCTTACCAGAGATGGAATTCAACCTTGAGGTTAGAGACTTCGTGCTGATAACGTATTATGAAATATAGCTCAAAGTAACAATATAGAACAAGAAAAAATAAGCTAAGAGATATAGAGAGAAAGAGAGGAGAGATTCTTATTTCTTCTTCAATTGTATGTATTTTTCTATCTATTACAAGGCCTTTATATAAGCATGAAAAATGAAGAAAAATATGTCATTCAATATATCATTAAGCATTTGAGAAGATCATGGAGGAAGAGTAGATATCCACCATAATTTAATTTTTCTTATAACAGCCACAAATATAATTTTAATTAATGATCAAAGTAAAAAGAATTAAGCTTGTTAGTGGCTCATAGTTGGTAGACTAGCTATTTTTAAAAACGAACACACACATATGTGTCTCCTTGCAATTGGATGATGGTAGCTTGATATTGCACCTCAATATTGTAAGATGAAGTTGCAACCTATAGGTTACAACTATATCATATATTTCCTACTTACCGCAACAATTATATTACGGTTTTTTTCATCTAGTTCCTTTTTGCGTAGCAATTTAATAAATGCTTCAAGTTTGTTGATGGTTAGCCACTTTGTTTTGGATCAAATATTTAGGTTTGGGTCAAATATGTTAGGTTTGCCTAGTAATGATCATTATAATAAGAAATTCGTTTCAATCGGTTGTGAAAAACTAGTGACTGAAGTAGAGATTATTGAAGGTGAATATCTTAATCCATCGTTCAATATTTTTTGGGTAACTAATATTTTTGAAATCAATACAAAACGATAGCTAAACTGTCACAACTTGCTATCTAAATATCAAAAATCAAAATCTTAATATACTTCTAGAACATAAGTTGTTGTACAATATTTCTAACTCCAGGGGAGCTCTAACATTACAAACACTTTCCTCTTGCAATATTATCTCAAGTTCTACTTCTACGCTAAAAGATTCTCTGATTTCTTTCAATCCAATTGGTATATATACATTCTACATAAACCATTATGAAAAGTTGAGCAGCTTGTGATCTTTCCTATAAGTTTGTAATAGCCCAATTCAAATATATAATTGAATATGTACACTGCCATTGTAATATATATATTTATATGCTACTTGATATTAATAAATAAAAAATAGATAGATTAATTCTAGCCAATTAGTAGGGAGAAATTAAAAAATACCAGATTTACAAGTGATAATTGAAAAATAGCCAGAATTTCAAAAATAATCAAAATTTAGCCACTTTTCATATAAAGATAAATCTGAACGAAAACACTGTTCAAAATTCAAAAAATATTCCAGCATAATATACTGGAGTTCGATTTTGTTTACATGTGAACGTCCAACATAATATGATGGAATTCCAGTATATAACATAATATGCTGGAAGTTCATACACATGTGCTCCAATCTCCAGTATATTATGCTGGAACTTTCCGTGTTGCAGTAAAATAGTGGCTATTTTTCAATGACTTTGCAAACGCTGACTATTTTTCAATTACAAGTCCGAAAACTGACTAGCCCGTGCTATTTCACCAATTAGTAGGCTAAGTTGATGCACAAATGCCAAATTCCCTTTCTATTCCTAGTACTAGTAAATACTCATGAAAAGAAGTTCGTCAGGCCGGCCCATTTATGAGAATGTTTACGCCCAGGCACAACTAGGCTTCATTCAGCTGGACCGGAAAGAAGAAGAAACAAGCAAAAGAGAAATCTCAACCAGCTAAACTCTCCCTCATCGGCGAAGTAAATAAAGCTTTCTTCAGTTTATGTATCAAAACCCTGGGACATCCGATAAAATTGGAACGATACAGAGAAGATTAGCATGGCCCCTGCGCAAGGATGACACGCACAAATCGAGAAATGGTCCAAATTTTTTTGTAAACATTTTTCCATAGCTCCATTTTCGTGGATTTTGCTTTTTTATTCGGTTGAAATCTCTAACCCGAGGTCAGTTTCCATTTCTAACCTGAGATTATATTCAGTTTATGTTTCTTGTTTTAGAAATATTGATTAGAGTTTCTGCAATTTCAGTTTCTGAAGTGCATTACAAATATTGTATGGAGCAATTTTTGGTCCTGGAAGATTTAGGTCAAATGGCATTATCCTAAAGGTTTTATCTTTTGGAAATTATATGCGAATTTACATGTCAAATACTTTCTGAAACTGGGTAAATTAGTGTTTTGAACATTTAATTTCATAGTTAATCTGAAGAATGTGTTCAATTTTGGAAGAACATTTGTGTTGTTTGGTGTTGGAAATTAAAGCATTGAAACTTTCTGTTTATAATTTCTCTTGCTTACGTTGCTCTAACTTTTTTTTAATAAAAAAATAGGAGAAAATAATTTCTCTTGCTTACCTAGTTTTAGGCATATTGCATACAAATGGGAAAGAGGGAAATGGATATACATAAGCAAGTATGTATAAGGCTATGTACTCTTCATTTTGCCTTGAACACCTATGCCATGTGTGTATAATATGGTTGTGCATCATATATGTATAAATGGTTTAAGTATATTATTTGATTCTTTAAAATATACAGTAGAACTCTACTAGAACTTCAATATCCACCTCCGATCTACACCCGCTAAAGAATTGCCGTCTCTTGCACTATTTTGAGGCAAAATGGCTGTTACTGAATGTTCAATCAGTGGACAAGAACTTGACTGGAACTTTGGTAATCCACCTCCGATCTACACCCGCTAAAGAATTGCCGTCTCTTGCACTATTTTGAGGCAAAATGGCTGTTACTGAATGTTCAATCAGTGGACAAGAACTTGACTGGAACTTTGGTAATCCACCTCCGATCTACACCCGCTAAAGAATTGCCGTCTCTTGCACTATTTTGAGGCAAAATGGCTGTTACTGAATGTTCAATCAGTGGACAAGAACTTGACTGGAACTTTGGTAATCCACCTCCGATCTACACCCGCTAAAGAATTGCCGTCTCTTGCACTATTTTGAGGCAAAATGGCTGTTACTGAATGTTCAATCAGTGGACAAGAACTTGACTGGAACTTTGGTAATCCACCTCCGATCTACACCCGCTAAAGAATTGCCGTCTCTTGCACTATTTTGAGGCAAAATGGCTGTTACTGAATGTTCAATCAGTGGACAAGAACTTGACTGGAACTTTGGTAATCCACCTCCGATCTACACCCGCTAAAGAATTGCCGTCTCTTGCACTATTTTGAGGCAAAATGGCTGTTACTGAATGTTCAATCAGTGGACAAGAACTTGACTGGAACTTTGGTAATCCACCTCCGATCTACACCCGCTAAAGAATTGCCGTCTCTTGCACTATTTTGAGGCAAAATGGCTGTTACTGAATGTTCAATCAGTGGACAAGAACTTGACTGGAACTTTGGTAATCCACCTCCGATCTACACCCGCTAAAGAATTGCCGTCTCTTGCACTATTTTGAGGCAAAATGGCTGTTACTGAATGTTCAATCAGTGGACAAGAACTTGACTGGAACTTTGGTAATCCACCTCCGATCTACACCCGCTAAAGAATTGCCGTCTCTTGCACTATTTTGAGGCAAAATGGCTGTTACTGAATGTTCAATCAGTGGACAAGAACTTGACTGGAACTTTGGTAATCCACCTCCGATCTACACCCGCTAAAGAATTGCCGTCTCTTGCACTATTTTGAGGCAAAATGGCTGTTACTGAATGTTCAATCAGTGGACAAGAACTTGACTGGAACTTTGGTAGCTAAATGGAAGCGCAGTGGAAAAAAGGCTTCCTAAGAAGCCAGCTTGGGCTTGTTGACTTTGCCTACCAAATGGGTTGCGAGTCAGGAAAAGCGGTCATGGGGACTCAGGTCGGGGGTGCAACATAACTAATAGAGACAGAGTCATTCCATTTACGGCGAGACAAAATGCACGGTCACAGGTGATGCCAGTTAATTAGATTTGTCATGGTTCAGAAAATAGGGAGAAGAACCATGAACACCAGGGTTAAAGGAGTCTGAACTAAATAGATCTATATTGAGAGAATGCTGATTTCCTAATCTTCCCCTGTCACTGGTTTATGGGAGTTTCCTAATAGGAACATAAGATTATTTGGAACATTAAACAAGGAGTTATTTAAGCTATCAACCAAAGCAGCTGTAAGCAGAGTTATGCAAAACGTTTATTAACTTAATCTCAGCCTGGAGGTTCATGTTTGAGATTCTTTAAAAATGTTACCAGAAACTAAAGTCCCGACACAGTTTGGTAAACGTGCTAGTTCAAAACTCAAGAAAGGTAAGTTTTTTAGAGCCCACCATAAAAATCATACCAACCATTAAAACAGGTTCTTGAGTTTATGGCAGAAGAAGTCGAGCCCAATAAGATGTATATCTTCTCTATTTTTTTGGAGTAACACAACTTTATTAAATAACGTAGGTGCCATGATTGACTTTCTTAGCTCATTACACATTTCGTAATTGGAGCCCTCTTGTAATTACTTACCGGCACGCTCTTGTTGCTGAGATCTATGTACTTATTCTTTTAAAAATCAAAACGAATTTGAGACCAATACATGCGTCCATCTATAGCAATGGATTTGTGGAAACTACTAGCAATTCTAGAGTTTGGAGCTTTTGTTAGATTTTTATTTTGCCTCAATAGTATGTGCGCGCGCATGTGTTTAAACTACTTCACAAAGTCATAAACCAACTCCGCACTGGAGAATTACTCGTGGATTTGTGAAAATGATCTTTGTTAATCAGTGAAATAAATCTCTCTCTGTGGCAATGTTTTAATGTCCTTGCTGAATCAATTAATTTAAGAAGACTGGGATTGGCATCTAACTTGTAAAATGTGGAATTTCCTTGATAGGCCATCACATGTTAGACTCTACTGCATAATCTTTCATGCATCCACTTTCGTCATACTTCAATTCGAATCGAAGCTTTCTTCTGTTTATCTAGCTAGTTGTCCCATCCCAACCAAAAACCCCAACCAGCTAGTTGTCCATCATTGGCTACCTAAACAAGCTTTCTTCTGTTTATCTAGCTAGTTGCCCCATCCCAACCAAAGTGTATTATGAAGATTGTATTTGAGGCCAGTTTCCATTGTTTTGGGTTTTGTTTTGTGTATGTTAAAAGCCTTTTGCTTTACAAAGAGTGATTAGACTGTTGTGAAATTTTGGTTCTAAAGTGCATTATGAAAATTGTATTTGAGTTTTTCTTTTTCTTTTGGCGAGCAATTTTGTTGTACGGAAGATTTAGGTCCAAATGGCAAAGGTTTTCTCTTTTCTAAACTATGTCATGTCAAATACTTCTTGACATTTGCTGATCAATCTCTATTTTTCTGAGTAAATTCCATTTAGTAGAAGATGGGAACGCCTCTTTTGTGCAATTGACATTTTTGTAAGGAGATGTATGTATGTATATGCTTGTAGTTAATTGAGTTTCAAAATGTAGCATTTAGGAATTTGTAAGCATTTGCAGATTTTGGCTATTGTCAAGAAATCAAAATTGCTTTCATGTTGCTTGTTGGTTCCTTGTTTGGTCTTTATCTTCTGCAGATTCATTTTTTGCACAGTAAGAGTTGGCAGAAAGGTTTTTCTATAATCAGAACAGTACAGAAAATTACATATTATATGGTCCCGCAGTGTATATTCTTCGGGTACTCAGGTTTCCCTGATGTGCTCTTACAATGCACAGGGAAAATTTTCACTCTTAACATTATCAAGGACCAAGGGAACATATGGTTCCTTTGCTCCAAAGAAAGTCTACGCAAGTTTTTATACCTTGAACATTTGACGGCTGGATTAGTGTTAAAGTAAATCATTGGTAAGTAACCCCTCACTATTTCTATGGACACATTGACAAGTCTATATATTTACTGATTGCTCAAAATAATTCTATCATTAATAGGATACAATATGTTCAAAGCATGTGCTCCAACCACCATCATTTGTCATGTTGAATGCATGTATATTTTGGTTGGAAAAAAGTAGTTCAGAGCTCCATTTTCTTGTGTTTTGGTTTTTACTCATTCTGTGCAGGTTAAAATCTCAGAATGGGAGTCCTGGCGTTACTGGTAAAGTTGTTGCCATGTGACCAGGAGATCACGGGTTCGAGCCGTAGAAACAGCCTCTTGCAGAAATGCAGGGTAAGGCTGCGTACAATAGACCCTTATGGTCCGGCCCTTCCCCGGACCCCGCGCATAGCGGGAGCTTAGTGCACCGGGCTGCCCTTTGTTCAGGTTAAAATCTCCAATATGAGGTTAGTCTCGCTGTGTGTGGTCTTTCTGAGAATGACCTTTTTTTATGCATATGTTTCTAAAGATGCTTTTGAAGATTGTAATGAGCTTCCTTTGGTCTGCAATTGGGCAGAGATTCATGTGTTTTCTCTATTTTTCTCACATTGTGCAATTACATGCTGAATGACTGTCTGATGTTTGTTGTTTTTGAATCTTCATCTGTTCTGTTGGAGACTTTAACTGCTCTATAGGCAATTTTGTCTATAAGCAAAAGCAAATATTTCTAAAAATGCTCAATTGTCAGACATCTGCCTTTGCACCTCGGCCGCACCCATTTATTTCCTAGTGCACTTTTTTGAGACCAAGGATACTAAGGGAGAAACACATACTTTTGTCCATCAACAAGATCAAAAGTATGTGTTTCTCCCTTAGTATCCTTGGTCTCAAAAAAGTGCACAAGGAAATAAATCGGTGCGGCCGGGGTGCAAAGGCAGATGTCTGACATAGAAGCCATGATAGACTTTTTGAGTTCTTTACACTTGCAACAGGGAGGATCTTTTTTGTAAATACTTCTACAACACTTTCTTGTTGCTGGACTCAATTCTTAACAATAATAGTAATAAAAAGCTTTCTTGGTGGAGGCTTAAATTGGAGTTTGATTTGGAAAGGAAGTATCCTTATATTATACTTTAACAAAATAAATTCTTCCACCAAAAAGGTTGGATTTAGTAAACCAACAGGAACATAGTTTCTTGTGGTTTTATTCTTTGCTTTGATAACTATCAAAATTTAGAGGAAGACTTTTGGAAACTTAAATCTCGCATCAACTGGCTCAATGACGGCGATGCCAATACAAAATTTTTTCACTTGACGACTATTCAAAGACGTAGGAGGAATAGGATCTCAGCTCTTAAAGACACTTGTGGTAATTGGTGCTTTAACCCTACGGATATTCATAATTTTATATTCAGGTACTACCAAAACTTATTCACCTCTGAACAAACTCATTCACGATACTTACACAACGATACTAATTCCCATCTCTTAAGCACTAACGATTTTTATTCCTTGGGCGCACCATTAAAGAATAGCGAAATTACTCAAGCTCTATATTTCTTCAAGACGCTTAAGGCACCTAGCCCCGATGGACTACATTCTTATTTTTACCAAAAATATTGGGGGCAAGTCGGCACTTCTGTCAATACCTTCTGCCACCAAGTATTTTCAAACAATATCATTCCTCCGGAAATCAATCGTACGTATTTATGCCTCATTCCTAAAGTCAAAAATGCCCAAACTATCCAACAATACAGACCAATTAGCCTATGCACTACAATATACAAGCTAATCACTAAAATTATTGCCAACAGGCTCAAACCCATTATATAAAAAATTATTGGGCCAACGCAAACTAGCTTCCAACAAGGTAAGCGGGCCTCGGACAATGCTATAATAGTACAAGATACTCTCGCTCACTTCCAAAGAATGAAAGGCAAAAGTAGCAACATGATCCTTAAATTGGACCTAGAAAAGACTTTTGACCGCCTCGAATGGTCTTTTGTCAGGAAAACATTATTGTATTTTAACTTTCCGCCTAAGCTCATCACCCTCATAATGTCTTGTATTACTACAACCTCTACTTCCATTTTAATCAATGGAACACACACAAAAATATTTTATCCGTCAAGAGGCATTCGACATTCGACAGGGCGATCCGCTATCACCTTATCTATTCATAATGTGTATGGAATTATTCTCCCGTAGCATTTCACTATTTGTGGACTACCTAAATTGACAACCAATTCGCCTATCAAAAACGGAGCCTCAATGATCCCATCTTCTCTTCGAAGATGACATTATCCTATTTTCTAAAGTAAATACCAAAAGCTGTCACGCAATCATTGACATTCTTAACCACTTTACACAGCACACACTCAGGTCAAAAGATTAACTTTCAAAAGTTTAAGATTTTCTTTTCGAAAAATTGTTCACAGGGAAATAAAATTTTTATTCTCACCTCCTTTCAAATGACGGAAGGGGCTTCTTTCGGCAAATACCTAGGTTTTCCAGTCTTCTTAGAAAGACCCAAAAAATCAGATTTTCAGTTCTTATTAGATAATTTTAAGAATCGACTTGCGGGGATGGAAAACCAACCTTCTCACTGTGGCGGGTCGCACTACCCTTATTAAATCTACCTTAAACGCTCTCCCAAACCATACAATGCAATATATCTCAATTCCCCAATCTATCATTAACAAAATGGAGCAATACCAACGCAATTTCCTCTGGGGTACCACTCAAACAAGGAAGAAATTAAACCTTCTAAATTGGAAATTAGTTACCCAACCAAAAGAAAACGGGGGTCTTGGTGTACAACAACTACGACATAAAAATAATGCTCTACTAGCTAGTCTGGCCGGGCGACTCTTTCAATCACCAACCCATCTGTGGGCTACTCTATTACTTCACAAATACCTACATACCACTACAGTCACTAATCACTCCCACACTTGGCGTAATATTACTAAAGGGTGGGCTCACTGTCAACTTGGTATTCAATGAATAATTGGGAACGACCCGTGGGTTGGGGCAGGCACTACCCTACGATCTCTCGTACAAGGACCACTACCTTACAACCACTAAGCACTAAAAGTCTCCACAATTTTAACACCAGTGGGTTGGGATTGGTCAAATCTTACCTTCCATCTGTCTCAGGTCATTCTACACAAAATTCCCACTCCTTACCTTTCCATATACTCACACACATCTGACAGCAAGAGGTTGTGAGTTCGAGTCACCCCAAGAGCAAGGCGGGGAGTTCTTGGAGGGAAGGATGCCGAGGATCATTTGGAAACAGCCTCTCTACCCCAGGGTAGGGGTAAGGTCTGCGTACACACTACCCTCCCCAAACCCCACTAGTGAGATTATACTGGGTTGTTGTTGTTGTACATCTGACAACACATGTTGGGCAATACATCCTTCTGGCAAATTTACAGTAAATTTCATGTACTACGCCCTCTCTGTTTCCAATCCACCCACACAGGACCCAAGCACCAATTTGAAGTGGATTTGGAAGCTACCCATTCCCCCCAAAAGTTAAAACCTTCCTCTGGCTACTACACCATAATAGACTTCCCACGAATCAGTACCTTCATGCTATTGGATTACTCCCCAACAACATTTGCAACTACTGCCAAACTTATCAGGAAACTACTACACACATCTTTTTACATTGCACAAATGCACTACATTCAACCACACATATCATATCTTCAACATTGGGTAACTCCACAAGAGTGGCTTTACCCACTCATACATTCTAAGCACATTCACCTGCCCTACAAAATTAACCACCGCACCTACCTTCCATTAAGTTTATGGAATATTGGATCACTCGCAACTGCAACCTATTTGAGCACAAAAATGTAAAAACTTCTCCAGCACTTACATTACGTCAAGCTATAACAGCCTTTCATTGTAAACAACCCACTAGACTTCGCAATGCACTACGATGGCTTCCACCAAAACCTAACTACTTTAAACTAAATACAGATGGTGCTTATTCATCAACTAAGAAGTACACAGGTATAGGTGGGGTAATCCGTAATGATAGAGGCGACTGAATTATGGGCTTTGCAGGCTCACTTACCACATCCAACAGCTGAAATGCATGCTTTACTTCAAGGCCTTAAACTAGCAGTACAAAAACAACTAATACCACTGGAGGTGGAACTGGATGCTAAAGAGGTAATCAACCTATTAACAAAAGATAATCCACTGTACACTAATTTACTCTGTGATTGCAGGCACCTTCTACTGCTGCTACATGATCCAATGGTGTCCCATGCGTACAGAGAACAAAATAGAGTTGCAGATAGCTTAGCGAAATATGGCAGTCAGATGGACAGTAACGCTGCCACATCAGTTTTTGAAGCTCCACTAGTTTTTGTTTCACGCCTTTTACTTGAAGAAAAATTAGAACTACCTACTGTCGAAGTAGTCCCGTCAATAGCTGAAAATATCACCATCACAAGGGAGACGCACCCAATTTTTGTCCATCAATCGGCAGCTGGCTTGGCGGAAGTAAACTCATTTTTGTCAACTGGTCTTGAAGAACCAGCCCAGAGCAGCACCTGGTATTGTAACACTAATCACATTAGAGTTAGCAATTCTAGCTTAGCTGCTACATCTACTACTACTTATGTTTGTAATATGGTGCCCAGGCATCACAATTTCTGTACGCTTACACTTAATTAATGTAACTTATCTTTCCAACCAAAAGAAAAAAAGAAAAAAAAAACTCAGTGTTGAATATTTGTAAATGGAGCAAATTGCTTGAAGATGCAGCAAGAGTCTAATTGGCTTATATTCCAGAATTAGTTTTCTCATTTAATTAGCTGATTTGAACCTCATGATGGTTCATTGTTTAATCCTTGTTAAATAAAACTCCACCCACGACCGTTAGGTTCTGAGTTCGAGTCACGTTGGAGGGGAAGTGTGGAAACACTATAGATCCTCCTAATTTAGGACGGGTTTAAAAAAAATAATCTTCATCTTAATCCATTTACACCAAGGTGATTGTATCTGTAAAAAGTGTTTTACATCCCAGCCATACCAAAAAGGTATCTCCATGCACAAAGTATTTTGCGTTCTACCAGTGGGCTAGCCACATAAATCGAACTTCGAAGGGTGGTCAACCGAACACCCTTCATCAAAAAATTATACTGTGTATATAGAAACCTATATTGTACATATAAGTCAAATATTATTTTTTATGTGTATATTAAATTTTGAACACCCTTTGTAAAATTTTTTGGCTTCGTCACTGCGTTCCACGCAAGGCTCGGGAATGAGCCGCACCCCAAGAGGTCATGTGATGTAGACAATTTACCCTAATGCAAGCATTAGTGGCTTACTTTACCATTGCTCCGATACTCCCTCTGCATCCAGCCATACCCCAGAAAAAGAAGAAAAAAGAAACCTTAATGCAATCCATAAGAGATTCATGCAAGAGAAAAATTGAGTTCACACAAAACAAAGCAACGATCACCAACTTTCACGAGAAGAATGATCCAGTGGAACTTCTTTAGAAGTTAAAATAGGAAAAAAGGACAGCTAAATGACAAGAAGATGATAATATTATTCTTGCATCAAAACAATATTGGAAGTTTCTTCAATCTAGCCAGCTGAACAACAGTTGAATTTGACAGAAATAGAAATTTGATCTTCTTGATTAGATGATCAAATGAGAGACTCAATTCTTTGAGTTGGTAATTAAATAAGTCTTGGCAGATTTAATGACAGTCTGCAGTGGCTCAACCATGGTAAATGCATGATTTGCAAGCTTCACATCTTCCACTTCATAACTCACTGTAAATTTTGTAATACATGAATTTTCATCTTTCTCAATCACCTCAAACCGAATTCCATAAAAGATATACCCAAGATCAACATATCCACCTTCAATCACCTCAGACTGCTTGTATCTTTTCTCATTATCCACTATATTGAGTCTCTCCTTGAAATAGGGTATTCCTGGTGTACCTATTTTAAGAAAATAAAATAAAATAAACATGATCAATATTATAAATACATTTAATTAGATGCCCCTTTATGATGTTGATCAACAACATCAACAACAGACCCCGTGAAGTCCACAAGTGAGGTCTGGGGAGAGTAGTATATACGTAGACTTACCCCTACCATGTGAGCAGAAACGGATACTAGGATTTAGATTCCATGGAGTTCAACTTTTAAGATTTTTAGCATTAAACCCACTGTAGTTTTGAAGGTATGAGTTCAGACCTAATATTTGTTATAATTTTGAATGAATTTTTACATATAAATTTATGCTCCGCATCGAAAGTACTGGGTTCAGATGAACCCGACAACCATCCGCCCCTGCCTGTGAGGGTAGAGAAGCTGTTTCCGGTAAACCCCCGACCCAAAAAAGATGGATTTGTGATGTTGATCACCAAATGAATAAAGTATTTTGTTCTAATACTATAGGTAAGCATGGGAGATTTAGTTTCGTCGTCCATTTTCTTTTATTTTTTAAAATTACATTAGGTAAGGGAGGAGAAAGGGGAGAGGATGCTACGTTATTGGTAGGGTTTAAACCGTCCACCTCAACCCTGTTTCATAGTCCATTTGATTTTATTTATATGACCTTTTTTCACAAGAGATCAGTAAAATCTAAAATAGGAGATGAGTAAATAAAACACAATAGACCAATTTGTGTACGGTTTTACCTTGAGGAAAGGTGATTTTGAGGACAGTTCCAGTACTACCATCACCTTCAATTACTTCAACTTTGTCAAGAAGAGTAGGCAACTCTTGCACAATAAACCTAGAAAGATGTAACGTGCCATAGAGTTCCCATGCTACATTTGCAGGTACATTCACCTCTATTTCGTCCGAAATCGTCCCCTTCATCCTCCTAACGGCGGTAATAATGACGGAGCAGAGAGGCGATGGCGGTGCAGAATTTCTTAGTAAGAAAATAGTTCGTAAAAGGATGTTATATATGAACTTGTTGTTATGTTAGTTTTAGTTCTTATAATGGTATGTATAGTGGAACATTTAGGTAGAGATAGCTAGTACTTATTTGTCATGAGGACTTTTGAAGTCTTAAGTGAAATTTACATAGAAATCTGTCAATGGCTGCATTTGTCCGAGTTTGAATTTGAGCGCAAAACGTTGAGAGGAAAGGTCAATAAATTGCAAGAGGGTCCAATAATCCCATCTTGGCTGTGACGCATAGTAAAGGTAAATTGCAAATATTCCGTCTTGGCTGCTAGAATATAAGAACAAAAACGGGCAAGAATTTACGCTTGGTGTCGTCCAATTTTTATTTTGGAAAATGACACTGAATAGTCACTCTTAAAATAATAGCCGAAAAAATATATATATATAGAGTATGTTATATACAAAAATTATATAAATTTTATATACTTTTTGGGCTATCGAATGTAAATAGTTTCTGGCGCTGGCTAAAAGTGATAATGCCCCTTTTATTTTCGTATATATGGCTAGTCCTTCCATCCCAAATTATATGTCACATTTCATATTTTGAGATTCAAACTATTAGAACTTTGATCAGTATTTTAAAATATATATTTTCATCATATTGACATGAGAAGAATTGTAATTTATAGTATTTTTCTTATGATTTTTTTATATCTAAATTTTAATTAAAAATTTTGAGTTGATCTAATTTAATTTAGCTTAAAAAATTAGTCAAATTGACTCATAAAAATTAAAAGTGATCAGTATTTTAAAATATATATTTTCATCATATTGACATGAGAAGAATTGTAATTTATAGTATTTTTCTTATGAGTTTTTTATATCTAAATTTTAATTAAAAATTTTGAGTTGATCTAATTTAATTTAGCTTAAAAAATTAGTCAAATTGACTCATAAAAATTAAAAGTGATCAGTATTTTAAAATATATATTTTCATCATATTGACATGAGAAGAATTGTAATTTATAGTATTTTTCTTATGAGTTTTTTATATCTAAATTTTAATTAAAAAATTTGAGTTGATCTAATTTAATTTAGCTTAAAAAATTAGTCAAATTGACTCATAAAAATTAAAAGTGACTTAATTTGGAATAGAGGTAGTATTTGTCAATTATATTTTAAATGGTGGCTAAATATTAACAGTCAAAAAACTTGTGAGTCAGGCTATTTTTTACACTAGAATTAGATCACGGGCTTCCAATGCTGAGGTTGATGGGTGAAGTGAGACTTCTCTTAGTCAACAATGAGGGTGGAAAACAAGCGGGTCGGGTTAGATATGGGCGGGTCAAAAGTGAATAATGTAAAAACAGATAAATTATTCAATCCGACCAATATTTAATATGGATAGAAAATAGATTAATTAACCGACAAATAATATGGATATTCATATTATCCATGGCTTCTTGAATGATCATTTTTTGGAGAATTCTTAGTTTTCCAAACTTGAAAAATTTCCAATTTGAGTCTTTAATGTAAAAGTTAAACTCATTGGTTATCCATTTTAAGTGGATAATATGAATTTTATCCATATTTGACCTATTTTTAAAAAGTTCATTATCCAACTAATTTTTTAGTGGATAATATGGATGAATAACTATTTTTTTTGTCAACAATAGTTTATGAAAGGATATGAACTTGTTAAACATTATTTTTAGTTTTTTTAAATCATGATTTAATTGTTGATTATTCATGATTTCAAAGTGAGCCAGCGCCTTTTGTGTTGGTGGGGTTTTAGGTCAAAAAATCTACGAAAAGTCATGTCAAAATGACAGAAAGAGTAACGTGGAAAGGAAAATTGCACTTTAAAAAATTCGAGCAATTTACATTTTCCCCCTTTACTAAATAAGTGATTCATTTCTAATTAGCTTATGGTTTATAATTGTCCGAGCAAAAATCCTTTACATGCATATGTACCTTGTGCCATACATAACTATATGGCTTTTCTATTTATTGTTTTGTTATTAAATGTAATATATGGACCGCATTTTTTTTTTAAAAAAGAATGAATATAACGGGTCGCATGAAAGGATTAACTTAAATGCATGCGAGATTTGTTTTTTCAAAATCGAAAAAATTGCTTAATTTTCCTTTGACACAAGATGAAATTTAATGGTGTTTACCCGTAAAACGGTACAGTTGAATTTATACGTGGTTTCTAGGCAAGTGAATTAATTCGATCCTGAAACAACAAGGTAATTGAAGAAATATATAATACTTAGCCTTGATAGGAGGACGAAA
Source organism: Nicotiana otophora (assembly GCA_000715115.1). Lineage (NCBI taxonomy): Eukaryota > Viridiplantae > Streptophyta > Magnoliopsida > Solanales > Solanaceae > Nicotiana > Nicotiana otophora. The sequence continues at coordinate 80,498 of AWOL01S0005096.1, forward strand.
TGACAGAAATAAAGACTTTGGTTGTGAAGCCTCCGGGTGCAATAGTAATAAGAACAAAAACATAAAATAAGAAGGTAAAAGTGATTAGAGCTTTGAGTAGATTGTAGTGTTAATTTGCTAGAAAATTCTTGTCCTTATAATGATAACCACGCGAGCTCACTATTATAGCTACGTCTAGGAAAGGAGGTCCTAGGATCGTGCCCTTCTTTAATGTCAATTATGAGGTCCATTGATAAAGATGTAACGGTGAGCATAAATGCCAAATTTCTTGTAACGGGCAATGTACTTAATGCTGTAGAATATTCTCCATTAAATGCTACCGGGCTATCACGACCCAATTTTTCCTTCCGTGCGACGTCATGACGGCACCTAGTCTCTACAACTAGGTAAGCCTAATATTTTTGCGGAATAATGAAATAAAAATATAAATTTAACCAACTATTCAAAAATACACAACAATCCCAAAATCGGAACATCGTGAATCACAAACTACAGAAGGAAAAGTCTAGTATATCTATATATCATAGTCTATCAAAAGAAAATACAGAAGATAATGGACATGAGGAAGAGTAGAAAGGGAACTCCGAAGTCTGCGGACGCGACAGATATACCTTGAAGTCTCCAAAGCTGTCCCGGCTCACTGATAGTACGGATGATAAGGAGTACATAGATCTGCACACGAAAAATATGTGCAGAAGAGTAGCATGAGTACACCACAATCGGTACCCAGCAAGTGCCAAGCCTAACCTCGGTAGAGTAGTGACGAGGTCAGGTCCGGGCCCCACTGAAATATGATAATAAAGCAAGGCAAGAATAAAATATTGCAGTAAAATAAAGACTAAAATTTAACAAGAAAATATTCATAGAAGGTAACAACTCAATACATAGAAATACAACAGGGGATCTCCCGAGATACCGTCTCGTAGTCCCAAACATAAATGTACAGGGGGATCTCCCGGAATACCGTTTTGTAGTCCCAAAGTAAATATGCAAGACAGGGGAGATCTCCCGAAATACCGTTCCGTAGTCCCAAAGTAAATATGCAGTACAAGAGGATCTCCCGGAATACCGTTCCATAGTCCCAAAGTAAATATGCAGTACAGGGGGATCTCCCGAAACACCGTTACGTAGTCCCAAAGTAAATATGCAGCGCAAACAATAGAAATACAACTACATCACGGAATCTTACGATGTAGACTAAGTACCAGTCAAGGAAGAAGCAAAGAATTCACTAAGTATGCTGCACAGAGTTCACATAAACAGTTAAGACACGTAGACATGCTGTATTAGACTAACCAGGATAGCTACACATATTGAAATAACTCAATTAAGAATGAAAATAGATTAATACTAATTAAAATGGTATAACTCAAAATAAAAGGAAAACAAGTTGCTGCTCAGTAAGAAAATCGGGTTTTTCTACAACTAGCCCGTGTACGTACTCGTTACCTCACGCACACAGCGCTTACATATCACAATAGTTCCAAATCTTAGGGGAATTTCTCCCGCACAAAGTTAGACAAGCCACTTACCTCGAACCAAGCTCAATTAATCGGTTAAAATGCCTTTCCCATGAATATCCGATTCCAAATGGCCCAAATCTAGCCAAAAGCAATTACATATCATAAATACAACCATAATAGACTCATCTAATTAATGAAATCAATACTTTAACAAAATTTCGAAATTCGTCCTAAAAAGTCGATCCGGGCCCACGTCTCGGAATCGGGTAAAAGTCACAAAATTCGAAAGTCCATTCACTCACGAGTTTAACCAAATCAAATTTATAAAAATTCGACACCAAATGGTCCTTCCAATCCACAAATCACCCTCCGATACAAACTTATTGAACTTGAAACTATAAACTTCTACAACCGATGCGGAAACCTATCAAATCACGTCCGATTGACCCCAAATTTTGCACACAAGTCATAATTAACATTAAAGACCTACTCCAACTTCCAAAATCATAATCCAACCCCGATATCAAAAAGTCCACTACCGGTCAAAATCTCCAAAAATTTGACTTTCGCTATTTCAAGCCTAAATAAGCTACGAACCTCCAAAACACAATCCGGACACGCTCCTAAGTCCAAAATAACCTAACGGAGCTAACGAAACCGACACAATTCTATTTCGGAGTCGTCTTCATACAGTTCTGACTACGGTCCAAATCCTAAGATTTAAACCTCCATTTAGGGACTAAGTATCCCAAAACACTTGATAAGTGCATTTTACTTGATTTTTAATATATAATTTTCTCTGTAAAAATAAAAAAATTATCATATTCTTCCCTAACGTTTAGTAAATTATGTAGGAAAGACTACAAAACAAGTGATGTAGAATCAAGAAAAATTTTAAGAAATAGCGCACCAAAGGAGAAAAGTAAGCTGTGATGGAGTAAATAAACAAGGCACCAAGAAGACAATGTACGAATGAGGACTTTCATAACAGACCCATAACTGATCCATAATCAACCCATAATGAAACTCATAACCAAAGCATAACTAGTTATGTAGTGGTTATAAAATTGGACACCTCAGAAATTCGGAATGGGCGTCGAGAGAAGGAGAGTTGAGTGGACAACTGAATCTATTTCAGAGCTTTTCCTTTTCATTTCAGTTAGTTGTTCAGTACTTTGAATTTCTGCCCAGTCATCACAGTGGCTTTTGTTTTTAGTTTCTAATAAATTTTAGCTTTGAAAATTACTCTATATCATGCTTTTAATTAAATAGGGGGAATTATTCTTTCTGAATATTTATTTTTATTTTCTTATCTAATGGACAAGAATATTTTCATTAGCAATACTAGCTCCAGTATGGAGTAGCCTATCATGTGTTGGGAGAATGACAGATCTTAATATTTTTATATAATAGTAAATTATTCCTTAATTTCACATGCCTGAGCTGAAACTTTTTATTTAAATCTTATCTGCTTTATAGTTATGTGTCATTTAATTTGTAACATCTATCTATTTCGTACTACATATTAACTTCTTACTAATTCTGTAATCGAAAGAGGCGGAAGAAGTAATATAGTAAATTTTGATATTGATAGATGTTAACTTCTATTTAAAGACATCTAGCTCTTATATGTTAAAATTAATTTTACACGTATTTGTAATCGAAAGAGGCAAATATTGTAGTAATCAGTTATAACAAGTAGGGAAACCGAAAGGGACTTACTAAAAAAGAGTATGCTTTAGTTCAAGTATATATTTCTGGCTCTGTAATATTACTATTTTGTCGATTACTTTGCATAACTGAGAGGAGTACAATTAATTGTTCAACTTAAGTAATAATACATAAATGTAATCGAGAGAGGGATTTATACATTTGTGAGAAATAGAAATTGAAGAATAGATATATCTATTATATAATTAAAATATTAAGTGAAGTCAGGATCCCAACACCTTTTATTATATTTGTGAAAAATAAAATATTTTCTATTGCTCTATTCATGCATTTTTAGTTAGTTAATTCACAAATCAACTCTTTCTGATTTTCTCAAATAGTAATTAAAATAAGAAACGTCTATTCAATCTCTGTGGGTTTGACATCTTTCTATACTATTATTTGACAGAGTACGAGCAAAACCTATACATACACCAGAAACTCGTCAACACTCCAAAAATCAAAACGAGACCTCCCGGCAAGTCACAATAGAAGAAATAGATATGGGAGAAGCAGTAAATAGGGGATCGGGGCTATTACTCTCAAAATGACCGGCCAGGTCGTTATATCCTCCCCCTTTTAAAACAATCATTTGTCCTCGAACGAGCATAGAGACATACCTGAAGTGGTGAAAATATGAGGATAACGGCTGCGCATATCCTGCTCGGTCTCCCAAGTCGCCCCCTCTACCGGCTATCCCCTCAACTGAACCTTCACGGAAGCAATGTTCTCTGACCTTAGCTTTCTGATCTGCCTGTCTAAAATAGCCATTGGCTCTTCAACATAAGATAGATACTTGTCCAATTGGACTGAGCTGAAATCTAATACGTGAGCCGGATCACCGTGATACTTCTGGAGCATCGAAACATGAAATACCGGATGAACTCATGCTAGTTTGGGAGGTAAGTCAAGCTCATAAACAACCTCCCCAACACGCCGCAACACCTCAAAAGGACCAATGAACCTTGGGCTCATCTTGCCCTTCTTTCTGAATCTCATAACGCCCTTCATAGGCGAAACTCGGAGCAAGATCCGCTCTCCAACCATGAATGCAATATCGCGAACCTTTCGGTCCGCGTAACACTTCTGTCTGGATTGGGCCGTGCGAAGTCTATCCTGAATCACCTTAACCTTTTCCAAGGCATCCTGAACCAAGTCCGTACCCAATAATCTGGCCTCGCCCGGCTCGAACCAACCCATTGGGGACCGACACCGCCTACCATACAGAGCCTCATATGGTGCCATCTGAATGTTGGACTGATAACTGTTGTTGCAGACAAATTCCGCAAGTGGAAAGAACTGGTTCCAAGCACCCCCAAAATCTATCACACAAGCCTAAAGCATATCCTCCAGTATCTAAATGGTACGCTTGGACTGTCCGTCCGTCTGAGGGTGAAATGATGTGCTCAACTCAACTCGAGTACCCAACTCATGCTGTACAACTTTCCAGAACCGCGATGTAAACTGCTTACCCCAATCAAAGATAATAGATACCAGTACACCATGAAGCCTGACAATCTCACGGATGTAGATTCGAGCTAGCTGCTCGGAAGAATAGGTAGTCATCACATGAATGAAATGAGCCGACTTGGTCAGCCTATCCACAATCACCCAAACTGCATCAAACCTTCGCTGTGTCCGTGGGAGTCCAACAATGAAATCCATAGTGATTTGCTCCTATTTCCATTTTGGAATCTCCAATTTCTGAAGCAACCCACCTGGTCGCTGATGCTCATACTTCACCTGCTGGCAATTTAGGCACCGAGCCACATACTCCACTATGTCCTTCTTCATTCTCCTCTACCATTAATGCTGCCTCAAGTCCAGATACATCTTCGCGGCACCCAGATGAATAGAGTACCGTGAACTGTGAGCCTTCTGAAGAATCAACTCACGCGAACCATCAACATTGAGCACACATAGCCTGCCCTGCATCCTCAATGCACCATTATGTCCAATAGTGACCTCCTTAGCATCACCGTGCTGGACCGTGTCCTTAAGGACAAGCAGATGGGGGTCATCATACTGACGCTCTCTGATACGATCATAAAGAGAAGATCGAGAGACCACACAAGATAATACTCGACTCGGCTCAGAGATATCTAATCTCACAAAGTGGCTAGATAAGGCCTGAACATCCAATGCCATGGGCCTCTCTGCTGCTGGTAGATATGCTAAGCTCCCCAAACTCTCTTCCCGACGACTCAAAGCATCGACCAAAACATTGGCCTTCCCAGGGTGGTACAAAATGGTGATACCATAATCCTTAAGCAGCTCCAACCACCTCCTAGGATGCAAATTAAGATCATTCTGCTTGAACATATGCTGCAAACTCCGGTGATCGGTGTAAATCTCACAAGAAACACCGTACAAATAATGCCGCCAAATCTTCAAGGCATGAACAATAGCTGCTAACTCAAGGTCGTGGACATGATAGTTCTTTTCATGCACCTTCAGCCGTCTGGATGCGTAGGCAATCACCCTACCATCCTGCGTCAACATCGCACCGAGACCAATCCACAAGGCATCACAATATACAGTATAAGACCCCAAACCTGTAGGCAATACCAATACTGAGGCTGTAGTCAAAGCTGTATTGAGCTTCTGAAAGCTCTCTTCACATTCCTCTGTCCACCTGAACGGAGCACCCTTATGGGTCAACCTGGTCATAGGTTCCGCAATAGATGAGAAACCCTCTACAAATCGACGGTAATACCCCGCCAAACTAAGAAAACTCCGGATCTCTGTAGCTGAGGACGGTCCAGGCCAACTTTGCACTGCTTCAATCTTCTTCGGATCCACCTGGATCCCCTCACTCGATACTATATGACCCAAGAATGCCATTGAGTCTAGCCAAAACTCGCACTTTGAACATTTTGCATATAACTTCTTTTCTCTTAAGGTCTGAAGCACAGTCCTCAGGTGCTGCTCATGATCCTCCCGACTCCGGGAGTATACCAGAATGTTGTCAATAAACACAATGATGAACGAGTCAAGATAAGGCCGGAACACACTGTGCATCAAGTGCATAAAAGCTGCTGGGGCATTTATCAGCCCAAAAGACATAACAAGAAACTCATAGTGACCATATCTGGTCCTGAAAGCAGTCTTCGGGATATCTGGTTCCCGAATCTTTAACTGATGATATCCTGAACGTAGGTCAATCTTGGAAAACACTCTGGCACTCTGTAACTGATTAAATAAGTCATCAATACGAGGCAATGGACACTTGTTCTTCACTGTGACTTTGTTTAACTGCCGGTAATCAATACACATCTGCATAAAACCATCATTCTTCTTCACAAATAAGACAGGAGCACCCCAAGGTGACACACTGGGCCGAATGAAGCCCTTATCAAGCAACTCCTGTAACTGCTCCTTCAACTCAGGAGGAGCCATACGATATAGAAGAATAGAGATGGGCTGAGTGCCCGACAACAAATCAATTCCAAAATCAATATCTCTGTCGGGCGGCATGCCAGGAAGATCAGCTGGAAATACATCTGGAAAGTCCCTCACTACTGGAACTGACTCCACTGTAGGGGTATCAATACTGACGTCTCTCACATAATCTAGACACGCATCACACCCCCTCTCAACCATTCATTGAGCTTTAAGAAATGAAATAACTCTGGTGGGAGTATACTCTAAGGTACCTCTCCACTCTAATCACGGAAATCCTGGCATAGCCAGCGTCACGGTCTTAGCATGACAATCAAGAATAACATAATGGGGCGACAACCAGTCCATGCCCAAAATAATATCAAAGTCCACCATGGTGAGCAATAATAAATCAGCTCTAGTATCAAAACCACTAAGAGCAATCAAACACGACCGATACACGCGGTCCACAACAAGAGAATCTCCCACAGTAGTAGACACATAAATAGGGGAACTCAAAGAATCCCAAGATACTCCCAAATACGGGGCAAAATAAGAGGACACATAAGAATATGTAGAGCTTGGGTTAAATAATATCGACGCATCTCTATGACAGACCGGAACAATACTTGTAATGACAGAATCAGAAGCAACTGCCTCTGTATGAGTAGGAAGTGCATAATATCTGGCCTGACCTCCCCCTCTAGGGCGACCTCTACCTCCCCGACCTCCACCTCGGGCTGGCTGAGCAGGTGGGGTGGCAGCTGGCATTGTAATCATAGCCTGAGGACCCGGTGGAGCACGTTGTGGCTGAGAAGTCTATGGAGGTGTACCCCTCCTAATCCTGGGGCAATCCCTCACAACATGGCGAGTATCGCCACACTCAAAATAAGCTCTGGGAGGGCGTGGCTGCTGTGACTGGCTCGGGCTAGGTCTGCTGGACTGGCCACTAGGAATACCCCGTGCATGAGGCACACTAGATACTGGCGATGCATAATAAGGCTCCTGGGGTCTAGAAGGAGCTGGAACACCGCTGGCTACTGGAAGAGCTGAATGAACGGGGCGGCTCACATAACCCTTACCATGGCGAGCTGCTGGGGCACGAGCTCCAAAATAATAACCAGTCTCTCTCTCCTCTCTATCCCGGGCAAGCATGCCCTCCAATCTCCTGGAAATACTCACAACCTGCTAATAAGAAATATCCATCTCCAACTCCCTGACCATACTAATCCGGATACTGGGGTGGAGTCCCTCAATAAACCGTCGACCCCTCTCTCGAACTGTGGCAACCAAGGCCGGTGTATGTCGGGCCAAATCACTAAAGCGAACTGCATACTCTGACACAGTCATAGCACCCTGGTGCAGCTGCTCAAACTCCGCGCGCCATGAGTCCCTGAGGCTCTGAGGGACATACTCTCTCAAAAACATGTCCGAGAACTAAGTCCATGTAAGTGAAACTGCCTCATCCAGACTATTCAACTCATAGGCACGCCACCACTGATAGAATGCTCCTCTAAGCTGGAATGTAGTAAAAGAAACCCCGCTCGTCTCCGCTACGCCCATAGTACGGAGAATACGATGACACTCATCCAGAAAACCCTGAGCGTCATCTGTAGCCAATCCGCTGAAGGTTGGTGGGTGGTACTTCTTGTACCTCTCAAGTCTGAGCTGCTCAACCTCAAAAGCTGCTGCCCTAACCACGGGCTGAGCTGGAGCTACCGGCTGCATTGGTACAATCTCTGGAACCTGGTTGACCTGAACTCGCTGCTCTGGGGTATCGGTGATGAGAGTCTATACTTCTTCCCCGGCCTGAGATGGGGTAGGAGCAAGTTGAATCAATCCAGCCTGAGCTAAGGTGCTGAACATGCTCAGAAACTGGGCTAGAGTCTCTTGGAGGGCTGGTGCAGCAACAGGTATCTCATGTGTCTGCCCTCCAACTGGAGCTACTGGGGGATCCTCTGTAGAAGCTCGTTCGAGTGTTCTGGCTGCACCACGTGGTTATCCTCGACCTCTACACCGGCCCTGACCTCTCGTGGCTCTAGCAGGGGGCGCGTGTGCCTGGTTATCAGATCCGCTTGTATGTGTCCTCACCATCTGTGAGAGAATAGAATACAGAAGTTTAGAATTTTTTTGAAGTCAATAATTTTCGCATGACAAGGAATCAAAGTAGTGAAATTTTCCTAATAATTCCATAGCCTCCCGAAGATAAGTACAGACGTCTCCGTACCGATCTACGAGACTCTCATAAACTGGCTTGTAACTCACGACACTTATGAACCTAGAGCTCTGATACCAACTTGTCACGACCCAATTTCCCCTTCCGTGCGACGTCGTGACGGCACCTAATCTCTACAACTAGGTAAGCCTAATATTTTTATGGAATAATAAAATAAAAATATAAATTTAAACAACTATTCAAAAATACACAACAATCCCAGAACCCGGAACATCGTGAATCACAAACTACAGGAGGAAAAGTCTAGTAGCTCTATACATCAGAGTCTATCAAAAGAAAATACAGAAGATAATGGACATGAGGAAGAATAAAAATGGGACTCCGAGGTCTGCTGACGCGGCAGATATACCTTGAAGTTTTCAAAGCTGTCCCGACTCACTGATAGTGCGGATGATAAGGAGCACCTGGATCTGCACATGAAAAACATGTGCAGAAGAGTAGCATGAGTACACTACAATCGGTACCCAGTAAGTGTCAAGTCTAACCTCGATAGAGTAGTGACGAGGCCAGGTCCGGGCCCTACTGGAATATGATAATAAAGCAAGGCAAGAATAAAATATAGCAGTAAAATAAAGTCTAAAATTTAACAAGAAAGAATTCATAGAAGGTAACAGCTCAATACACAAAAATACAACAGGAGATCTCCCGAGATACCGTCTCGTAGTCTCAAACGTAAATGTGCAGGGGGATCTCCCGGAATACCGTTCCATAGTCCCAAAGTAAATATGCAAGACAGGGGGGATCTTTCGAAATACCATTCCGTAGTCCTAAAGTAAATATGCAGTACATGGGGATCTCCCGGAATATCGTTCCGTAGTCCCAAAGTAAATATGCAGTACATGGGGATCTCCCGGAATATCGTTCCGTAGTCCCAAAGTAAATATGCAGTACATGGGGATCTTCCGTAGTCCCAAAGTAAATATCCAGTACAGGGGGATCTCCCGGAATACCGTTCGGTAGTCCCAAAGTAAATATGCAGTGCAAACAATAGAAATACAACTACATCACGAAATCTTACGATTTAGACTAAGTACCAGTCAAGGAAGAAGCGAGAAATTCACTAAGCATGCTGCACAGAGTTCATATAAGCAGTTAAGACACGTAGACATGCTGTATTAAACTAAACAAGATAGCTATAAAATAATGAAATAACTCAATTAAGAATGAAAATAGATTAATACTAATTAAAATGGTATAACTCAAAATAAAAGAAAAACAGGTTGCTACTTAGTAAGAAAAATCGGGTTTTTCCATAATTAGCCCGTGTACGTACTCGTCACCTCATATACATGACGCTCACATGTCACAATAGTTTCAAATCTTAGGGGGATTTCCCCCGCACAAAGTTTGGCAAGCCACTTACCTCGAACCAAGCTCAATCAATCGGTCACAATGCCTTTCCCACGAATATCCGTCTCCGAATGGCTTAAATCTAGCCAAAAGCAATTACATATCATAAATACAACCATAATAGACTCATCTAATTAATGAAATCAATACTTTAACAAAATTCCGAAATTTGTCCTAAAAAGTCGACCCGGGCCCACGTCTCGGAATCGGGTAAAAATCACAAAATTCGAAAGCCCATTCACTCACGAGTCTAACCATATCAAATTTATAAAAATCTGACACCAAATAGTCCTTCCAATCCACAAATCAAACTTTCCAAATCCCTAGCCTACAACTCCCAATTTTCACCTTAAATACACACTAACTAGGTGAAAAAATAAATGGGGAAGCAAGATTATTGATCAAAAATAAGCACAAGGGACTTACCTCAAGAAACCCCTCAAAAATGCTCTCAAGAAATCGCCAAACCCGAGCTCAAAATGTTTAAAATGAGCAAAAATCGCGAATCTTTGCATTTAAGTGTTCTGTCTAGACATCTCGCACCTGCGAACTCTCTGTCGCATCTGCGACTATCACAGGTGCGGAAATGCATCGCACCTGCGGCTCCCCTTCGCACCTGCGTCCAGCTGCCCGCATCTGTGACTCTTGCAGGTGCGGAAATATTTTCGCACTTGCGGTTCGTGCCCAACTCCTTCTTGGCCGCATCTGCGACTCCTCCTTCGCACATGCGATCCCGCACCTACGGTCTCCCCTCCGCAGGTGCAAAAACACCAGAAACCAGAAAATCTTCAGCAACTAGCCTAAGTCCAAATTCAATCCGTTAAGTATCCGCAACACACCCGAGGCCCCCATAATTTCAACCAAACATACCAACAAGTCCTAAAATATCATACAAACTTAGTCGAGCCCTCAAACAACGCAAAAATCACAAATCACCCTCCGATTCAAACTTAATGAACTTGAAACTATAAACTTCTACAACCGATGCCGAAACCTATCAAATCACGTCCGATTGACCTCAAATTTTACACACAAGTCATAATTAACATTACGGACCTACTCTAACTTTCGAAATCGGAATCCGACCCTGATATCAAAAAGCCCACTACCGGTCAAAATCTCCAGAAAATCGACTTTCGCCATTTCAAACCTAAATAAGCTACGGACCTTCAAAACATAATCCGGACATGCCCTTAAGTCCAAAATCACCTAACGGAGCTAACGGAACCGACGAATTCCATTTCGAAGTCGTCTTCACACAGTTCTGACTACGATCCAAATCCTAAGGCTTAAACATCCATTTAGGGACTGAGTGTCCTAAAACACTCCAAAAACCAAAACGAACCTCCTGGCAAGTCACAATAGCAGAAATAGATATGGGAGAATAAGTAAATAGGGGACCAGGGCTATTACTCTCAAAACGACCGGCCGGGTCATTACACGGGCGAGGAGTATTTATTGCATCCTTATGAGCATTATTTTTTTCGGTGACAGACGGGACCGTTGCCTTCGATTTTGACTATCCCCGTCTTAGGTTCCATGTGCTTTGGGCGGCCACGTAACATAACATATTTTACCCTATATAAATGGCTTTGTTGATATTATCATATTGAGATGAACCAATCTATATCTATCTATATAAAGCAGGGACAAAGAAAGGTGATGTGATTTTCTCATAGACTAGGAATCCTATTTATTTTTTCTCTCATTGTTTTGACTTATTTATTGATTTATCTTATTTTTAGAAGGTAAAAAAAATGTGTAAATGCATTAAAGGGGGCGATTTTATTAGCCAACCGTTTTGACAGCCTTTCATTCTCCAAAAAAAAACGGTTCACTATTAAGAATTCTTAATTTGTTTCTTTGCTTCCTAGAATGTGTAATCTACACAATACACACGGACCCAATATTGATCTTCTATATTTCTGTTTCAGGCAGATGCCCTCGGAAGAGGTTCGAGGCTAATAAGTACTGCGTAATTTAGTTTGTTATTTTTTCCCTTCAATATTTCTTTTTCATTTTACTTATTAATTTCTCATTTACTCCAGTAATTTATGCCTTACTTATCAACAATAAAATTTATGTTCTACGTTTTCTTTTAATTCTAATATGTTAAAAGTTGTCGTTTCATTGGTTGAAATAAATTAAATGCCTTAAGCTTAAGGTATGGATTAACTCAACTATTTGAAGACCTTAAATGGGACAAAAAGTTCCGAAATTGATAAATATATAATTCAAAGAAAACAAATCTGACAGACAAATTTTTAAAGAACATTAATTCCTAAATATATAAAATATAATATAATAGAGAACGAAACAATATAATAACCTTTGTACTTTAACATAAAAATAATAGAGACCTGACAAATCTTCATACAGCTTTTCCATAGATATAAAATGTTACTACTATGGGGGAATGAAACAATAAAAGAACATTACTACTCCAAAACAAAAATAATTGGTTATACTAAGACAGTGCTAATTTAGGGAATCTTTTTTCTTTTTGGATTGATATAGTTTCCTAGGTACTGAATCCTGCGTAATGATTCTAACGTACCAGGGGAAAAAAGCTACAGGTATTAATAATAAAATAGATTAAAATTTAAAATCCAATTTTTTTTTCAAATTTGAAAATTAAAAAGAATTTTTAAATATTATAATTTTTGAATATTATAAAATTTATAGTTCACAAATTTAATAAGATGCTCCCTGATCGTGTGTGCGAAGCGCGATCAAATTTACTAGTAGTATATATATAAAGGAGGGCTTTTAAAAAAGTAATGTGACATGTTTCTTTTTGGCCAAGAAGCACCGTTATCTTTTTTTCTTAAATTTTTGACATTTTTCCTATTTATGTGCTACATTAGAAAATCTAAAATTCACTTCTTAATTACATTCTCTTAATTATACCTCCCTCCGTTGCTCTTCTTTCTCTCCCATTTCTTTTCAGTTTAGAAACCTAAAGGTCTCTATCATTAATTCAGTAATCAATTTCTGCAATAACACAACATATAAAACATAAAAATATATATGGCTCTAGCCTCTAAGAATGCGGCCTTCTTAAGTAGCCAATGCACTAAAAATCTCCGCCAGTGCCTGGATTTCAACTGTTAACTTCTTCTTACTATAATTGAATAGTATATTAGTTTGATAATCACTTAACATTAGTTTGGCAAATATTCATTTCATTGTACTGTTATTTAAATTTTTAGTTGTACAGTATTGAGATTTCACATATTTTATGGGGAGAGGGTTTATTGGACTAAATAGCGTCCCACAATTTGTATCACTAATGCATGCTCAGATTCGTGTTCTACCTTATAACGCTCATATACAATTTATTTTTTCAATTAAATACTATATATAAAGCAAGGATCTTTGGAGAAATTTAAAAAAATTCCAAGTTTGAGGCAAGGTTGAAACAATATAATCCATCATTACAGAAGCAAACACTGAAAGAATTAAACCACACTTAGAAGGCAGACAACACAAGACAGAAAGAATGTTCATAAGTTTAAACATATAAAAGTGTTTCCATTTCATGAGTTACTAACACTTTGTTTGATTTATTTCCTTATTGATAATGTGGCTCATAGAGCAGAAAACAAATGCACATTTATATTTAGCCCCAAAATTACATAAGAAATGCTACTCTGTTCAACTTTAACTTTTCCATATATAGAAAAAAGAATGATTAATCTAGGGGGAAAGTGAACCTATATCATGTAATTATATCCACAAGTACCGGACAACAATTCTCTAAAAGAGATTGTTAAAAGTTAAATAAAATACAAAACGATGTGAGAAACAACAAGGCGTTTGTAGTCCAACGGTTAGGATAATTGCCTTCCAAGCAATAGACCCGGGTTCGACTCCCGGCAGACGCAAATTGTTATGTAACTCTTTTTATTTGTTGATCATTATACAGAAACAACAACAAATACTTTGGCATTGAAGATACTACTAGAACTATATAAAGATGGATGCACACTTAACGTCAATTTTTTTTATTAAATATATGTATTAATACGGTAAGAAAACGGCTAAGTAGGAAAAAAATGAAACCACATGACATAAATTATATGTTGGTTATGTGCTTGATTTTACTCTAAGAGGTCAAGGATTCAAACCTCAACTAAAGCTTTTTCTTTTGCAGATATTTGAGAGACTTTATGATTAAAAATTGTGATAAAATAAAATTGAACTATTACCTTTTCTAATTTAAGACTCAACAAAACTAATAGACTAAGACTATTTCTTGTCTAAAAGTATGATAATTAAAGTTATATTCTAATTCTTCTATAAATTTTGACACCGCTCACAAAATTTTCTGCGTATACCCCTGTGTGGTTGATTAATGTTCTAAATAATACTATGGTGCTTGAAACAAACTCTCAGAAATCAGTGACTCGGTGAGGATTTGGGAAACATCACTCTCAAAGTTCCAATAAAGGCCTTCAAAAAAATGAAATATCATACACATCAAGTAGTATTTCTGAAAGCGATCTTTAGAGCAACGGTAAAGTTATTTCCGTGATGGCTTACAGGTCACGAGTTATCGTTATTTTTATGTGGCCTATAGGTCACGGGTTTGAGCCGTAGAAGCAATTATTAATGATTGTATTAGGGTAGACTGTACTACATCACACCCCTAGGGTGCGTGGAATGCCTAGCGCACCAAGCTGCTCCTTACCACGTAGTATTTCTAAACAAAAAGCTTTTAACATACACATAAACAAAACCCAAGAAAATGGAAACTCACTTCAGGTTAGAGATACCAACCGCACAAGATGAGTAAAAAAGCAAATCCCGCGAAAATGGAGTTATGTAAAATATCCACACAAAAAATAAAATAAAATAAAATAAAAATGGATTATTTTCAGTGGCGGACTCAAGATTTTATACAAGCGGGTTCAGTCAAAGAACATATTAGCCACTTTTATAAGCGTCACCGTTAAATAGAATTTGCTCACTACTTAATTTTGTTCATCATGTGACCCGTGGCGGACCCAAATGGTGGCTAGCGGGTTCAACTGAACCCGCTTCACAAAAAATAATATTGTGTATATGTATAAATTAGGATTAAAGCTGTTTAAATTTTGCATAAATATTTTATTTGAACCCACTTAACAACTACTATTTTACGACTAAATTCATATACTTCTAAGATTGAACTCGCTTGCACAAAATCGTGGGTCCGCCATTGCATGTGACCTTGAAATAAAGTCATTGATGCTATTTTATAATCAAAGGTGAGATTTTTTTATTTTAAAAAAACTATTTACTTTAATTTTTGAAATTTCATCTATATATAAAAACAAATTTTTCTTCAACAAATTTATAAATTTATTAATTTTAACAATTTTTTTTAACCAACTTAAAAATCTTATAACTCTAAGAAATTTAACATAATAAGTCTTTACAAACAAAAAAAGTAAAAAAGGGAGTTATGAACTAAACTAATTGATATAAACTTTTAAAGTAAAAGAGTAAACACCAAACTAAAATTTTCAGTGTAACACAAATTAACAATTCAACATACATGAACTAAACTATATTAAATTAAAAAGTTGCAAATAATCTCAACAAAGCACTCTCATGTTTTAGCAGAAGCTATGTAAGAGAGAATCAAAATTCACTTAATGGAAAGGTTTAATGTTTTTTGAAGTAAAGTAGAGTTTAATAAGAATAGCTAAAATAGTTACGTATATAACTGGAACATAAAATTTCAATGTGGAAAAAATGTAAGTTCGACGCTTCAGCAGAGGTTCAAACTTCTGATATATGAACCCTCTTTGTCACTGCTCTGCAGCTTCCATTTGTATCCGGTGGGTTCATGTCTTATAATATTATCTTCTTTTATTTTCTGATGAAGTTCACAAGTGAAAATAATTAATTTTTTCGATGAAGAGGATTCAACAACCTTGCTATAAGGTAGATCCGTCCCTGATCAATTTGTGCGTGTCTAACTTTAAAGTTAGAGAAGAAAAGACAGTTTGTGACTGATGTTCCTTTTTGAATTAAATTAATTGACCCTGATGCATATTGCGTCAAACTATACTGTTAATTCTGCATCTCTTGCCTGCAAACCTTAGTAAGACGGCCACATGCGAAACAATAACAACAACAAACCCAATATAATTTCATAAGTGGAGTCTATGGAGGATAGTGTGTATACAGACCTTACCCCATATTGCAGGTATAAAGTCTGTTTCCGATAGACCTTCGGTTCACGAAAGACAAGAAAGAAGCAACAATACCAAGCAATAACAACATCAATATAGGAAAAAAATGCAACTAAAGGAACAACAAGTAATTAATTTAACAATAACGGAATACAAGTCTACCACTAATACTCTCGACTACTTACTAGCCGTCTACCTTGATTTTTGACCTCCACACCCAAATTCATGAATATAATGTGGACATTAGCACACGAAAAATTAGAAATCGTCATGAATTTCTTGTTTTATGGTCCTGAAATGCCTAAAAATGAGGAACGATCATGGCGAATGATGATCATTGTTCGTTAGGTCGTGCCTGATGGGCTCACAAAATTTTAAGCGATTCAGAGCTTGTCGCGCGAATTCATAAAGACGGCGTGGACATTAGCACTCAAAAAGTTAGAAATTGTTCCGAATACCTGTTTTATGGCCCTAAAACTCCAAAAAAGGAGAAACGATCACGACAAAGCGATGACTATTGTTCATTAAGTCATTTCTGATATGCCCACAAAAGTTTAGGCGATTCGCAGCTTGTCGACCAAATTCATGAAGATGACGTGGAAATTAGAATACGAAAAATTGAAAATCATCGTGAAAATCTGTTTTATGACAATATCGAGGAACGGTCGCAATGAAGCGATGAATATTATTCATTAAGTCATTTCTGATGGAGCCCCAAAATTTTAGGCAATTCGGAACCCGTCGCCCCAATTCATAATGATAGCATGGATATTAGCATACGAAAAATTAAAAATCATCTTTAATTCTTATTTTTTGGCCTTAAAATACAAAACAATGAGGAACATTCATGAAAAGATAGGATCATTCTTCATTAGACCTTTTCTGATATGTCCACAGAAATTTGGGCGATTCAGAGTCCGTCTCCTGAATTCATGAAAATAGTGTGAACAATGCATACGAAAAATTAAAAATCTCCTGAACTCCCGTTTTATAGTCTTGAATCACCAAAAAAGGAAAAAGTCATTATGAAGCTATTTCTATTATTCATTAGATCGTTTTTCATAAGCCCACAAAATATTAGGCGATTCGGAGCCCGTCGTCCGAATTCATGAATATGTCGTGGACATTAGCACATGAAAAATTAGAAATCATCATGAATTCTTGTTTAATGTCCCTAAAACGTCAAAAACGAGAAATGGTCATGGCTAAGCAATAACTATTGTTCATTAGGTAGTTTCTGATGGGCCCATAAAATTTTAGGCTATTCGGAGCCCGTCGCCCAAATTTATGAAAATGACGTGCACATTAGCATACGAAAAATTGGAAATTGTCTTGAATTCCTGTATTAATTGGGCCCTAAAATGCCAAAAAATGAGAAATGGTCATAACGCACCAATGACTATTGTTCATGTAATGACTCGACCGATCGTTTTGAACTCTAGCACGCCGTTAGATGGTTTGAGGCCTTGGGTATCTTCACTTCATGTTTTAGGACTTGTACATGTGGTCGGAATTGAATTTCGGAAGACCATAGTCGTTTCGGAAGGAAAATTCTTGATTCAGAAGCTTTAAGTTGGAGATTTGATCGAGTGTTTGAGTTTTGAGTAAACGACCTCGAAATTGGGATTTGAAAGTTTTAATAGGTTCGTATGATAATTTCGGACATGGACGTATGTTCGGGTTGGGTATCGGGTCGCCCGGGAGTATTTCGGTGCTAATCATGGAAGGTTGGAATTTTGAAAGTTTAAGGAGTTCTTAAGTTTGATTTGAAGTGAATTTTTATGTTATCGGTGTCCATTTGGAGTCCACGCGTTCTTCATCGCAATCGCGTAAGGCTATCCACGATTGCATAGGTTTGGGTTGCAGAAAAATTGTGTTCGCAACTGGTTGTCTGTGTTCGCATAGGCCAGTTATGAGGGCAGTGAATTTTGGCGTTCGCGATCACGAATGTATTTCCGCGATCTCGAAGAGGACGGGGCCTGGGCAGATTATTTTAATTCGGGATTTTGCTCATTTCACTCATTTCTCTCTTGGTTTGAGCGATTTTTGGAGAGCTTCAAAGGGATATTTTTATCATCTATTGCAAGATAAGTAATTCCTATATATTGTAAGATAATAATTACATGGATACTATAAGGATTTAACATTAAAATTTGTGGAAATATTTGGGATTTTGAAGAAAAGCCTAGAAATTATAATTTTGGATTTTGACCACAATTTTTGAAATAGAAATAGGATAAATCATATATATGAGTTCGTAATGTTATGGGTAAATTTTATCTTCGAACATTTTCGGATTCCTGACACGTGGGCCCGAGGGTTGACTTTTTTAACTTTTCGAGCGGAGTTGGGAATTGTTATGAATTGATTAATTATAAGCATTGGAGTATATTTTGATTGATTTGCACATTATTTGGCTAGTTCGGACCGATGTAAATTAGTTTGAGGAGCTAGAGTGGCATTGGAGCCGGTTATAGAACTTCGGACCGAGGTAAGTCTCCTGTCTAACCATGTGAGGGGAGATTTACCCCGTAGGTGCTGTTCTTGTTGTATGCTACATGTTGTGGGAGCTACGCACGTATGAGGTGACGAGTGTCCGTGCGTATGCTAGAGTTCCTGATTATGTCCGGGTAAATTTAGATTCACGCCGTGCTTTAATTGTATTATTTGAGTTATCCTTGCATGTATAATTCCCTATTTTTGCGTTGCGACCCGAGACTAGGCTTGTGTAGAGTGATAGACTCGCTATTGTAGAGATTTGACGAGCTACTTGATTAGCTGCAGAATAATTTTGTTTTCCCTTACAAAATTCTCTCGTGTTGTGCGTTTTCATTGAAAAGCTTCTTTACATTTCATAACTCACACGTATCTTCGTGAGTAAGGTCAAGGACCCGTTAAAGCTTCATATTCTAATGGGATCGGGCCGTTCGCCTCGGCAGTATAATAGATGCATCTATGGTTCGTGCCGGTTGACCCTCGACAGTGTACATATTATTATGGGATCGGGCCGTTCGCCTCGGCATTTCTATAAATACTCTTATGGGATCGGGCCGTTCGCCTTGGCAGCTTTATGAAACACTATTATGTGATCAGGTCGTTCGCATCAGTAGCGTCGTGCATAATATTTGACAAGAAGCCATCGTATCCATGATCTTTCCTGATTTGAGTTGTGACGATCTATCTGGTGGGACCATTTTACATATATACTCCGGTTGAGGAGGTGACCGATAACTGATATATTGGACCACTAGTAAGTGTCGATGTCGACCCCTCGTCACTACTTCTCCGGGGTTAGGCTAGATACTTACTGGATACGAGTTGATTTACGTACTTATGCTACACTTCTGCACTTATTGTACTGGTGTATATATATATATATATATATATATATATATATATATATATATATATTTCTGGTGGTCTTTTGGGCACAACGTGCGGATATTGTGGGGACTTTATGGTGAGCTGCATTTCATGTTATGATCCGCAACATACAGAGTCTCCATTAGAGTTACTTACATTCTTCTGTCTAACTTGTATTCCAGATATATGTTGTATTTTATTATATTTCTTAGTAGATGCTCATGCACTTGTGACACCGGAGTTTGGGGGTTCCTAGTGGACGTTCATTATTGTAGTCACGCAATTATTATCATTTTATCTTGTAATTTATACTTTATACGGAAAATGGTAAAAATGATCACGAGTTTGACCGAGTACCAGATTTTTACCTTATTTATTTAATGAGATTTATGATTTCATAAATATTAAAATGAGTAATTAAGTTGAATATTCACTATTGGCTTGCCTGACGACGACGTTAGGCGCCATCACGGCCTATAGAGGATTTTGGGTCGTGACAACTTGGTATCAGAGCGTTAGGTTCACTTAGGTCTGACGAGTCATGAGCAAGTCTAGTAGAATCTTGCCAATCAGTACAAAGACGCCTGTACTTATCTTCGAGAGGCTACAGGGCTGTTAGAAGCACTTCATTGCTTGATTCCTCTCCGTGCAATTTGAGTCCATTGAGGATCATGCCTTCATCCTCTTTCTATTTATTCTTATACGACATGGAGTGTTTGTTATCAATTGGGCATCGAGGAGTTGTAATGGTAATGCAGATGTGGTGCAGGATGTTTCTCCTTGTATATTTGATTGGGTTATTGTCGTCGCCTCATGGAGGGATGTTTTGTCATTTCAGCGCAATGTTAGTGTTGCCTACGAGTTTGCAACTATGCACGGTGCATTATGATGTTCATAAGTGGTTATCGCACAATGCTGGCATAAATAGTAAGGTGCTTATTTATGTGCCGGGAGAATGAATGACTCGAAAGGAGGACTACTCGGTTCATGGCTTAAAGGTTAGACATTTAATTCCAGCGGAGGAAAGGCAATCAGACTATGGGTGTTTAGGCTTTGTTTGATGGAGTAATGAGATTTGATATTTTCAAGTGTGGAGGAACTCTCATTCGTGATGTGGTGGTGTCGTCCTTGTTTGGACACATTAAGCCTCACCAGTGTTGTGGTCTTCTTTGATTTTCCTTCGGGGCAGGGTGTTGTGAAATGGTGCTTGAGAAGCGGTTGTCAGAGATGGCAGTGTATAGCGGTTTCAGAATCGAATTAGTGTTTATAATGTTGATGGCTTAAGAGAGATGATCTTCCGGGAGGCTTAGAGTTGGTGGCAATTTATCCGTTCGGATGCTACAAATGGATTATGATTTGATGAGGTAGAATGTTGGTATCCAAGGAGGAGTAAGGACATGTGAGGATGTGTCTCGCGGTGATTAAATTGCTAGCAAGTCAAGTATGAAAGTAGAGGTCGAGAAGTTGCTTAAATGAGATGGTTTAACCGAAGTGGGAGTGGCAGAGTAGCATATGGATCATGTAATAGGATGGCCATATGATTTAAGAAAAGTTTAGAGCGATTTGGGAATCATGGTGGAGAGTGACTAGGTCTACAAATTTTATTTGGAATGGTGGCTACTGTACTAAGGAAGGTTGAATATGACAAAAAAGAGTTTGCTTGGAATGAAGAAGGGTGTAAAAGCTTGATTATCGTTATGGGATTCGGCGTGACTTCAAGTTTGGAATGTATTATCGGACTTTTAGTTGATGCCAATGAGGAATGAATAGACTTTTACAATTGATGGATGAGTATGGGCTCAGGAGGGTTTACTGATTTCGTGGTAGTTGTACCCAGTGCAGCATCGTTAGAAGATGTCGCTATGGAACTCCACATGTGGGTTATGTCTTGTGAGCAGGCTAGCGGTTGCGTGATTTTGTTGAAGTTTCTATGAAGTGTTCTACGTACTACCCGGTAAAAAGTCAAATATGCAATTATGGATGATAATTCAGAATGTTCATGAAAAGGTTAAGAAGAGACCACGAGAAATTTGGCGGGTAGACGGTGCGAGATCATGGTAATTGAGAAGGAGGAATCTTTGTGGGTTCTAGATTTATGTGATTGTAGCTTAAAGCTATGTAAGGTAGCCCACCGCGTACCACTGGATCGCATGGTTGTCTGCTTGTGCGATTTCTGGTTATCAGTGCATTGATGGATTATTTATGACTAAGGAAAGAAAATATTAGGGGTAATTCGAGCAAAGAATTTGATGAATGTGTACTATATTTCACCTTATTGATTCAGGTGCAGATTTTAAAAAGACCCAGAGTTTATGCTTCTTGTGGATGTGTTGTACAATGAAAGGAATTCATCTGGTTGCTTCTTTGGGAGTGTTCATGTGTTATCGAAGCGTTGGAGTTTGATTACATTCGGGACCAGGTCGGAGTGGGTGACTCTCAATAGTAGTTCTAATGGGTTCGAGGATGTAAGTGCAGTGTCTCAGGACTTTTTGTTTTTTTGTATGGCTGAAGACCAAGAGTTTGCAACAGGGTGTGAAGAATACTTGGGGAATTTTCTATGTTATCATCGGGTCTGCAGGGTAGTATTGAAGGAATGAGAGAAATAGCTTCGGATTCGCGGAAGGTCTTGCATAATGGGTGTACCAGTGGGAGATGCCATTGTGTGCTTGAGGAGGGTATGAGATGGTTCATGGGTATAGAGGCAATGTGGCCTCGTAGATTGGGTCACTCAGGATGAGTGTTGTTAAGTTCGCATATATTTTGAATGGATCTATTATTATTTCTAAGGCAAGTCAAGAGTAAATTGGAAGAAGTGAGGTCGGTTAGTAATGGTTTACATTATCATGATTGTGGCAATGATTAGTTCCTTTGGCGTATTAAGTTATGCATGTGGTTTGTGGTTGTATCCGCGAGCTTGACAACCATAATAATTTGATTGATTTGGGAGGCATTTGGTTCAAATGGCCTTGTTATGTGTAAATGGATCCCGAAAGAGTTATGGCGGTTTAAACCATGATTTGGGGTTTGTATTTTATGCGGTTATGGGAATTCAGTTGCGTGTTGCAATGGTTCTTCTGAAATAATTTAAGTGATAGGTTCCTAGTCAATGAAGTGTTCATTCTACTAGTATTTCAGGGGTTATGATGAATTCTTGTACTCTCGCGTAGCAGCCTGATAGGTGCAGTGAGCGGCTTGGGAATTGGAAGTGGAGCATCAAGGTTGCGACTCGGTGTTGATAAAAATGTCACGATCTTGGATGAGCAGGGAGGAATTCAGATGTTCAAAGTGAGCTGGCATTATCCTAGTATCGCCTGAGAATGGTGTTCTGTGGAAGAGGCATTCTGTATCGAATTGCGGATTCTTGATTCGCTTTGCAGAATTAGTACGGTTGGTGGTGTGAAAGTGCAGACTTGCTACCTAGTGCGGAAGGTCGTGGGAGCGTATCCCATGGGAAAAAAACAATTGTATAAGTATGTCATGTTAGTCACTTGATTGTTAAAGATGGAAACCAAGTATGGAGATTCTGCTACTATCGCTAATGTGGGAGTGTATGCCTGAAAGGCGCTTTATTGATTTGGTTGTGGACTGTGTGAGTTTGTTCGGATTAGACGAATGCTCTTATGTCTCATGAATAGGGCTATTGTGGATCCTTGGAAGGTTATTAGCCCAGTATGGGATAAGCGAAATTGGTTTGAGGTCCGCTAGTAGATTTACATCAGATCGTAGGTGTTCATTCAGCATAGTACTGCTTATGGAGGAGTCTTCGAGTGTTGGGTGTTATTCCCGTCGTCAGCTATTCTCTGTAATACTCAATTATGCCATGTGGGTTGTGAGACGACTTGATTATTCGCACGTGTGTTGTGGTCCTGTGTAGCTTGCCATTATTGCACCGTAGTCTAGCTCGCGTTTTGTAGCGCATGGCGCTATCCATCTCCCATGGTTGTATTATGCACTTGGTGTACTTGTGGTCGTTATTCGGGCATTCCGTAGGTATGAGCATTATATCTCCATGAGTATTTCCTTATTGATTGTTATGAGTGGATCGGGTGGCACGCCGCCACAAGTATGTTATTTGGTTCGGATTGCACGCCGCAACGGTATCATGTGTGGATCGGGTTGCACGCCGCAACAGTGAGATGTTGAGTACGGTTCCCTATACTTATTTTTGTGTATTTTTTTCTCATTCTCCGAGAAAGGTTCATAGCATCTCTTCGTCCGTTGTATTTGTTACGCGGGTCGGGAAGTTCTTTTGCTAGAGTTCGTTCTCCCTTATGTGTCGTATTTAGGTTCTAGCTTGTTAGCGCATTGATGGTGTCATATGAGATCTTGGTCAGTATTTGAGGTGGCTTATTGCATTAGCAGTTAGTACTGGGTGAGACGAGATTATTGGACCTGAAGTCGGTGCGATCGGATTTATGTAAGGTATATTAAAGTGAAAATGTCACTATCCAGTTCAAAATGAGATATTGGTTCTTGTCGAGCGGAGGAACTCTGTAAGTTATTTATTTGACGAGTGGTTATGAGTTCATGCGCATCTCTTTCATTGTTGCAGTATTGTGAGGGTTGAGACCGGGCTTATATGTGTTATGAAGTATACTACGGATGTCGGGTTTGTGAATTTGCAGCTGTTGTGCTTAGAGGAGGTTACCTTGGGCAAATGAGCTATGCGATACATTGTGTGGTTCAACATGGGTGTATGATCATGTATGGTACAACGCGTTAAGATTGATATGGTGTTCGTATATTAGAATCAGGTCTCGTAGAGAATTCCGGATGTTGGAATTTGGTCCTAAGACTTGTGGGCTAAGGTAGCAGGAAGAATCTTCAGTCTGGCTCAAGCTAATGTGATCACATGGGTTGTGGTGGCACGATTAGGCGCACAAGGTGCTGGACAATGATTTTGGGGCAACTCCGGAGCAGCTCTAGGAACGTTCGAGGACGAACACATGTTTAAGTGGGGGAGAATGTAACGACCCGACCGATCATTTTGAGTTCTAGCGCGTTGTTCGGCGGTTTGAAGCCTTTAGTAGTTTCACTTCATGTTTTAGGACTTGTACGCGTGGTCGGAATTGAATTTCGGAATATCAGAGTCGTTTTGGTAGGAAAATGCTCGATTCGGAAGCTTTAAGTTGGAAGAGTTGACCAAGTATTTGAGTTTTGAGAAAATAACCTCGGAATCAGGATTTGAAGGTTCCAATAGGTTGGTATGATGATTTCGAACTTGGACGTATGTTCGGGTTGGGTATCGGGTCTCCCGGTAGTATTTCGGCACTAATCATGGAAGGTTAGCATTTTGAAAGTGTAATGATTTCTAAAGTTTGATTTGAAGTGAAGTTTTTTGTTATCGATGTCCGTTTGGGGTTCCGATCCTTGGAATAGGTTTGTATCATGATTTGTGACTTGTGCGTAAAGTATGGCGTCATTCCGGGATGTTTAAGTATAATTCGGATGCATTCGTCGAAGTTTGAATGTTTGAAAGTTGAAAGAAGGTTTCGATCGTCGATTCATAGTTTTGATGTTGTTTTATGTGATTTGATGCCTCGAGCGGGTTCGTGTTATGTTTTGTATTGGTTGGTATGATTAGACGGGGTCCGGGGGGGGGGGGGGGGGTTGGTTTGTTTCGGGATGGTTTTGGACCAAGTTTGGATGATTGCTATTGCTGGTTCCTAGGCATCTGGTTTCCTCTTCTGCGATCGCTAGGAGAGGGCCGCCATCGCGAAAGGTCAAGTTTGGAGCTTGAGCATTTGCTCTAAGTGTTCGTTAAATTAAGGTTGAGATCGCGAAGCTTGGAAAGGTTGTGCTACGTGAATGCGTGAGAGGAGACGCGCTCGCGAAGAAGGAAGGGAAGGCCTAAGAATTTCCACGCGTTATTCATCACGATCGTGTGAGGCTGTCCGCGATTGCGTAGGTTTGGGTTGCAGAACATCGCGTTCATGACTGGTTGTCTGCATTCGCGTAGGCCAGTTATGAGGGCAGTGAATTTTGGCCTTCGTGATTGCGAAGGTATTTTCGCGATCGCGAAAAGGACGGGGCCTGGGCAGATTGTTTTAAGTGGGGATTTTGCTCATTTCACTAATTTCTCTCTTGGTTTGGGCGATTTGTAGAGAGCTTCGAGGGGAGATTTTCATCATATATTGCAAGGTAGGTAATTCCTACATATTGTAAGATAATTACATGGATTCTATAAGGAGTTAACATGGAAATTTGTGGAAAAGTTTGGGATTTTGAAGAAAAATCTAGAAATTATAATTTTGGTTTTGACCACGATTATGGAAATAGAATTAGGAATAAATCATATATATGAGTTCGTAATATTATGGGTAAATTTTATCTTCGAAATGTTTTGGAATACGGGCACATGAGCCTGAGTTTGACTTTATTGACTTTTCGAGCGGAGTTGAGAATGGTTATGAATTGATTAATTATAAGCATTGGAGTATATATTGATTGATTTGCACATTATTTGGATAGTTTCGGACCGATGAGCATTGGTTTGAGTAGCTAGAGAGGTGTTGGAGCCGGTTATGGAACTTTGGAGCGAGGTAAGTTTCCTGTCTAACCCTATGCGGGGGAATTTACCCCGTAGGTGCTGTTCTTGTTGTATGCTACCCGTTGTGGGAGCTGCGCACGTATGACATGACGAGTGTCCGTGCGTATGCTAGAGTTCCTGATTATGTCTATGTAGACTTAGGTTCATGCCGAGCTTTATTTGTATTTTTTAAGTTATCCTTTCCTGTATAATTCCCTTATTTCGTGTTGCGACCTGAGACTGGGCTTGCGTAGAGTGATAGACTCGCTATTATAGAGATTTGACGAGCTACTTGATTAGCCGCAGAATAATTGTGTTTTCCCTTACGAAATTCTCTTGCGTTGTGCCTTTTCATTGAAAAGCTTCTTTACATTTCATAACTCACACGTATCTTCGTGAGTGGGGTAAGGACCCGTTAAAGTTTTATATTCTAATGGGATCGGGCCGTTCACCTCGGCAGTATCATATTCTCTTGGGAGTGGGCCGTTCGCCTCAGCAGTATAATAGATGCATCTATGGTTCGTGTCATTCGACCCTCAGCAGTGTACACATTATTATGGGATCAGGTCATTCGCCTCGACATTTCTATAAATACTCTTATGAGATTGGGCCGTTCGCCTCGGCAGCTTTATGAAACACTCTTATGGGATCGGGCCGTTCGCATCGGCAACTTCACGCGTTATATTTGACAAGAAGCCAACGTATCTATGAGCTTTCCTGATTTGAGTTGTGACGATCTATCTGGTGGGTATTGTTTTACATATATACTCCGGTTGAGGAGGTGACCGATAACTGAGAGCTTGTATTTACTAGTTCAGAGGAGGATCGTACTACTTACCTATATTTGTTTACACTATTTATTTACTTTTACCATGCGTCATACTTGTTTACATTCTATTCCACTTGATATATTGGACCACTAGTAAGTGTCGATATCGACCCCTTGTCACTACTTCTCCGGGGTTAGACTAGATATTTACTAGGTACGCATTGATTTACGTACTCATGCTACACTTCTGTACTTATTGTGCAGGTATATAT